>PVHX01014866.1:0-48763 GCA_004024805.1 Geosciurus inauris
GGTGGCCCTTACATGCTCTCATTCTTGTTTATTTTTGTTTTTAGGACTGGGCTTCAAAATCTCTTCTTTTCCTTCTTTCACTTCTTAAAGTGATCAACAGCAGTTCTTGGGTGATGGCTGGCGGTGACCCCACAGGTCCCAGGGAGGGGGCCACCGTCTGGGGCCCATTCCACCCTCTGCTACCACCCTGCCCCTGCACGTCCCTTGCTTCCCCTGGGCTGCCATGGCACCGTCACAGCAAGGTCCTCTCCCAGCCCTCCCTGCAGAGTGGCAGGGCCAGATGTCCTCTCACGGTCTGGCGTTTGGTGGGGTGTTACCTGTGGCAGCCATAAACGTCCTGCCTCCCGCCAGCTTGCTCACAGCGCAGACCCCACTGCCGGACGAACTCTGCTCCTCACAGCCCTGGGCTCGCTGCTCCCCTGAATTTCACATGGATGTCTGTGTGGGCCGTTGATATAGAGAGCCAAGAGAGGCCACATGTAGGACTCCGTGACCCCACAAAGCCAGACCCCTCCCTGACCCTCAGAGCTGCACAGGCGCCACCCCCCCTGCCCTCTTCAGGCTGTCTCGCTCTGCTCAGTGCTGGTGGGGGATGCGTCAGAGGGTCTCCACATTCCCAAGGGGACCAGGAACTGGACCAGCTGGGTGTGAGCATGAGCTCACCTGCAAACAGGCTGCCCGTGCCAGCCACCCAAGGGCTCCCAGCACCACCACCCGGGAAGCCCTTGCCTTCGCTGGGCAGACGGCAGATCAAGCTTGTCCTTCCTGAGCAATGGCCCTCAAGGACCAGAAGGCCTGGGAGCTGGCTCCCTCGGGGTCTGCATGTGGGAGGTGCATGGGCAGAGCGAGACAGTGCGTTTGAGATGTACAATTCCCCATTTCTGGGCTGTTCCGTGGGTGCACTGGCTGGAGGCACCTCTCGAGCCCAGCACTGACAGGGCTCGGGCCATGGCCTGAACCCACCTGTTACTGCCCAGGTGGAAAAAACCAGCACCTCCCGGGCCTCTCAGAAGGTCAGCCAGGTTGCTGAATGCCCCAGGCTGAGGAAGGAGGGCTGTGAGCAAGCCCAGTGCCCCCTGGGACACCCACAGGCCTGAGGCCACTTAGCAGAGCCAAGGAGCTCAGAGTCCTGCAGAGAAGCTCAGCCGGGGTGGGGCCAGGGGCCCAGGAGGCGGGTGTGCCGAGGAGCCAGTGTGTGGCCCTGGAGCAGCACGTTACCGTCCCCTGTAGAGAAGGCTGGGGTGAACCTGGCCTCAGGCAAGACTGGGTGCTCCAGGAACAGAGCGAGGGATCCCCACAGAGCACCATGGGAGCTGGGGTTGGGGCAGCTGCTGCCAAGCCTGGACAGAGGCCTGGGCACAAGGGAGCTGCTCCTGTCAGCTCTTCCTGTCAACACCCACCCCCTTGTTTTCTGGGGGACTCATTATCAACTGGGGCGCCGCGGGCAGTTTCATCCACCCATGCTCCCTTCACGCAGGGAGCTCTCCTCACCAGGCCAGCAGCGCAGGGATGTGGGGCCCAAGGCTCCTGCCCCGAGGGTGTGCGGCTGGTCCCTCAGGCGCCCTGGGCAGAGCCCGCACCAGCCTCTGATGTCAGTCCAGGCCCCTCCCATGGGTGGCACAGGCTGTGAAGGCCACTCCAACAGACCCTCCCTGCCGTGTCCTGAAGTGTCCTCAGACAAGTGTCCACGTGACAAAGGCTCGTGAGCAGCATGCTGGGCTGGAGTGTTCACCAGCACCAAATGTGGATGCCCCAGGCCCGTGCAGTCCCTGTCTTTACAACAGCCATGCACCTGTGTGAACAGAACCCCCCACCTGTGTCCGCACTGAGGCTGGCCACACAGGCCCCAAGTCCCAACAGACTCAGCCAGCCAGGGCCTGCGGCCCGGGACACCCTGCACCTCGCAGGACTCAGCACAGCTTGCTTTCCAAACATGAAAACACACCTCACGTAGACAAGATCATCAAGTACTCCCATGCCCGGGACGCGGATGCGCCTCCCTGGGGGCCTCTGGGGGCCAGGTGCGTGCTGATGCACACAGCACCCCGAGCAGGCTCATGCACACGTGCATGAAAACCAGGCCTCGGGGTCCCCTGCGGGCATCTGGCTGGGGAGGCCTGTTGGTCACCTCCCCTTCACCTGCACTCCCACAGTGCAGGGCCCGCTCTTCCTAGTGCACCTCGCGTGTCCTGCAGAGCTCAGACGCCCTCCCCAGTCCTTGCCTCTCTGCTCAGGCCCTTTGTTTCGGTTTGAGCTTTCTTGCTGCTCAGGGCACAAATCGCTGAGAGAGAAAGGCCCTCACGTTCCCTGCCTTCAGGGCCCTGAGGGTCATGCGCAGCAGGGACCTTTGCTGGGGACGCTGTTCACAGGGCGGGCTTGCCCGCCTGTACATCAGGGCTCTGTTCTGAGGAACAGGTGTCAGGGCCAGGCATCTTCTGGTTTTCCAAGTGCAGAGTACAGGTGGTGAGACCCAGAGGGGCCGTAAGGATACACTGAGCCCAAGGGCCGTGACTGAGAAGATTGGCATAGCCCCAGGCCACACTCAGCGGGCAGGCTGCAGGTCGAGGAGCCCCCGCCCCGCCTGGCAGGGCAGCTAAGCATTAACAGATCTGTCACACGGAAGCCCAAGTGAGACAGACCTGGCCTTCCTCCCCTGGAAACCAGGCGGTCAGCTCTTCTGCGGTGCGATGCTGCCCTCGTGAGGCTGTGGGGAGCATGTCGCCCCAGGCTGCGGACCTGCAGGGCTGGACACTTGAGGCCCAGCAGGACCCGCCGCCCTGGGGCTTGCTCTGACAGGGTGCCTGTCTTGCAGGTGCAAGTACTGCGACCGCTCCTTCAGCATCTCCTCCAACCTCCAGCGGCATGTGCGGAACATCCACAACAAGGAGAAGCCCTTCAAGTGCCACCTGTGCAACCGGTGCTTTGGGCAGCAGACCAACCTAGACAGGCACCTCAAGAAGCATGAGCACGAGGGCGCCCCAGGTTGGTGGGCGGGGCGGGGCGGAGGGAGGCAGGTGGGCAGGCCCCGCCTGGGGCCTCCAGCTGCTCCCCAGAGCACCCAAGGCCCTGACACCCGCCTGTCCACAGT
This sequence comes from Geosciurus inauris, assembly GCA_004024805.1. Classification (NCBI taxonomy): domain Eukaryota; kingdom Metazoa; phylum Chordata; class Mammalia; order Rodentia; family Sciuridae; genus Geosciurus; species Geosciurus inauris. Next base: position 3,089 of record PVHX01014866.1, read on the forward strand.
GAGCCAGCACGCGGGGGTCCTCACGAACCACCTGGGCACCAGCGCCTCCTCCCCCACCTCCGAATCAGACAACCACGCACTTTTAGACGAGAAAGAGGACTCCTACTTCTCTGAAATCAGGAACTTCATCGCCAACAGTGAGATGAGCCAGGCCTCCTCGAGGACAGACAAGCGGTAAGGAGGACACATCCAGCCCGAGAGGTCGGCCCTGGCGACCCTCTGCCAGTGCATGTGCCCTCCACCCTGGACAGGCCCAGGGCCCCGGCTCAGGGAGGGGAAGCCCCCAGGGCAGTGAGAGGCTGTCCCCCCCTACAGCACACCACAGAGCCACAAGGTGAGGGACTGAGGTGCCTGGCACACAGGCTGAATGGCTCTGCCCACTCTTGACGGATGTGTGTGCAGAGCTCCTGCCACAGCCAGCCACGCCCAGAAGCCCAGGGTGCTTCTGTCCAATCCGGGCACTCACTAATGGTTTCCAGGCAAGACTTTTGCCCCTTTAAACACACTTGTACACACACACACACACACACACATCCATAGATAGGCACACCTCAACTTACCACAGGGCCATAGGGTCCGGACAAAACATCCTGAGTTGGAAATGTTGTAAGTCGAACCTGCAGCAGCCTGACCTCTGAGCTCCAGTGTGACCACATCTGCCAAGGTGTGCTCAGAACATGCAGCTCAGCCTCAGGTGGGCACACCAGCCAGTGCACGGCCTTTTCTGTGCTAATGTCAGGTGTCACACTGGAGTCCCTATGTCCTGCACTGTGCAGGCCTGGCTGCCCCTTCTGACCACAGGGCTGATGGGGGCTGCAACTCACTGCCACTGCCCAGCGTCAACACGTATCGTCCCCATCGCCAGCTCAGGAAACCAAACTCCAAAATTCAAAGCAGGGTTTCCAGCAAATACAAATCACTTTCGTTCCACTGTAAAGTTGAGAAATCCTGAGTGGAACCAGCGGGTCAGAGACCATGCACACAAGCAGGCACGTGGCACAGGCACACACGCGTGCACGCATGCCACACACAGGCACACCTATGTGCTCGTGCATGTGTGTGCACACATGCAGCGTATAGGCGTGTGTGGGTGCCCTGCACACGTGCAGCGTACACGTGCAGGGGCATGTGCACGTATACACATGCATCAGCACATGCGCACACTGGAAGGCGGAACGGCGACAGGAGCTGAGGCAGAGCAGCTGCGGGACGGCAGGGATCCCCTGGTTTCGCAGAGGAGAGCCGAGGCCCACAGAAGGGGTGCCTGGCCCAGCCCGGCAGCCAGCCCAGAGCCTGCAGCCAAGGCCCAGCCCTCATCCCAGTGACCATGGTGGGCTGCAGCTGGGGTGTGAGGAAGGCTCCCTGGAGACCCGGCTGCCCTGGGCCTGTCTGCTCTTCCAGGGCAGAGCTGTGTCCTCTTGTCCTTGGTGCTCCTGGGGACCTTGGGGAGGCCCCTCTGAGCAATCAGTGACAAAGAACTTAGGCCCTGCTTCTGCCCCTGCAAGGTGAGCTCACCTGTAGGGCCCTCTGACCCTCATCCGGGGCCCAGATGCAGCCCAAGTCCTGGTGTCCCCATCCTCGGCTCCAGACGGTGACCTGCAGGGCCCTCCTCCTGCCACTCTGAGAACACCTCCTCACTGCCAAAGACCCTCACACACTGGCTCTCTGAGGCCCTGGGCAGAGCCAGATGAGGAAGGATCGAGAACTCACCCTTGGCATCCTCACTGCGTGACCCAGGACCAGTGCACATGGGCTGCCAAGGTCCTGGGGCAGCCTGAGGACAGAAGACCCCCATGAACCACAGTGGCAGGCCAGGCACTCTCCACCTGAGCCACCAGGATGGGGGCATCTCTGCAAGGACAAGCCTCCCACCATGCGGATGAGGACGGAAGCCCTGCCATCCCAACCCTGGCCTTTGCCGTGGGGCATTCCAGCAGCCTGCCTCGCCCCACAGTCCTGAGGGTGAGCAGCCCCAGCCCCGACAGAGGAGCCAGTGAGGCTCAGCCCAGGTGGACCTGGCTCCAAACCTCACAAAGCCCAGGGCTGGGCCTCACCCAGGCCCCGCACAGCCTGTCCTGCTGCAGTGAGGCCCCAGGGCCAAGGCTGAAGCAGCTGACACCATTGGCTCTCATTCAGTGAGTGGGACCAAGGCCTGCCAGGTCCTGGCCCAGCAAGCCCCTACGCCCCTGGGTTGAACTGTGTTCCTGAAGTTCACCTGTGGAATCCTAACCCCAGTGCGTCTGAGCACGACAGAGTGGGGACCGGGTCTCCACCACAGGGGAGATGGAGTGAAGGTGAGGACTCCTGGAGTGGGGTGGCCTCTGCCCCAACACGGCTGGACCCTTACCAAAGGGGCAGTGTGAACTCACAGGGACAGCCCCTGTGAGGACGGAGGCAGGACCCGGGGGATGCCAGCCAGTGCCCAAGGTTGCCAGAGATGCCAGGAGCCGGGAGACAGGTTCTCCCTTGAATCCGGAAGGAAGGACCCTGCTGCACCTTGGCCTTGGGCCACACCTGCTTGCCTCCGGAGTCAGCTCTTATTGCCAGGAGCCACGCTGTCTGCGGAGCTGTCACAGCACCCAGGACGTCAGCACATCCCGAGCCAGTGTGGTTACCTTCCGGTCTGAAGCCGAGAGCGGGCTGCCAGGACCCTGCTGGACCCGCACACACCTGTGAGCCCGTGTTTTGCACAGGCAGAGCAGGCAGGAAAGAAAGAGTTTGGACCCTGCTCTCCAAATAGCAAGGATGCCCTACAGACCTACGCAAGCCTGGCCTGGGCCATCCCCCGCTGCCTGGCGCATGCGAGGAAGTGGCGGCCTCACTCTCCACCTGCCCTTCATCCTGTGAGGACCAGAAGCCAAACCCCTGCCAAGGTCACCCCACGGACAGCCAGGGCAAGGGGCAGGACCCGATCCCCCCACTCCCAGCACCAGAGCCCTCCTGCAGGGTGACAGACATGTGTACAGAATACTGCTGGCCGGCCAGCCAACACAGGTGACTGGGGACCTGTCCCTGAGCTCCCTGACCTCTGGAGGTTCTGCCCATCCCAGAAGGCAGATGGGGGACAGCTGCTCTAGCACCTTCCCACGGGAAGACAGGACACGTGTGACGTGGAGTCTTGGGAGAGCTGGCCATCCAGGGCCTCCCACTCAGGCACTGTCGAGGCTCTCCGTGCCTCTGCCTTTGGAAGTCGATCCCGCGGAGACGCCATCTCCAAGGCCAAGAACCGACCCCTGTGTCTCCCCTGAGTCCACAAGTGTCACCCAGAGCTGCTGCTGACAGTCCCCAGGTCCCCAGCAAGACGAGCGGTGAGGGAGAGCTGCTCTGCAAGCCACAGTGGAGGACTCCTCTGCCCCTCACTGAGGCCCTCTGCCAGCAGGAGTGCCCGCCCAGGTGGCTGCAGCCCCAGGGCCCCCGCGGTCCTGGCATGCACTCGGGCCATGCTTTCTGGGGGTCTGAGAGCGCTCATGCCCTCGCCCGGCTTTTCTCTTTTTTCTTTAGTAATGAGGAAGCAGGTAGAAGCTTCGTGCCCAGGATGCAGTGTCCTGGGGCTGTGGGGCGGGATCCGAGCGGCAGGAGTGAGTCCCAGGGTCTCTGAAGCGAGCTTGTCCTGGCAGGTGTAGACTTTCGACAGCAGGCAGCTTCAACAGCCCTCGCTGTCCAGAACGCAGCATCCCAGACGTCCCTTAGGGGACCCCTGTAGGCCTCGAGTCCCTTGCCTGGCTGGGGGAGCATGTGCAGATGGGCACCACAGGGCCCTGGCCAGGGCTGGGCCTGAAAAGCTCCCTGGAGGGCACCCCTTGGGCAGTGCCCATCCCTAGCACAAGCACAGGCCCAGCCACAGCTTTTTCCCTGATACCCGCACTCACCATGAACCCCTGAATGGCCTGGTATCCACTGCTGGGGGACCCATTTCTGTCCCTGTCATCGCCCCTTGACCCTCTCCTCTCCTATGACCTTCCCACCCCCTCCATCGCGCTCCATTCATGGCAGAGAGCATGGCAGGGCCTAGGGAGGTAACCAGCTGCCCAGGACCCAGAGCTCATGGGTTCTGACCACAAATTCCAGCTCTCTCGGGAAGAGCTGGGAGCCCACGGGTAGGCATCAGGGAAGAGCCGAGGGAAGCGGAGCTGCCAGCCTTCGGGGTCCGAGCACAGCAGTTTCCTCCCCTGTTGCTTCAGGCCAGAGATCCAGGAGCTGGGCAGCAACTCCCAGTGTCCAGGCTTAGCCAGTGAGAAGCCAGAGGACGTGGAGGAGGAGGAGGAGGAAGAGCTGGAAGAGGAGGATGAGGACAGCCTGGCCGGGAAGTCGCAGGACGACACAGTGTCCCCCACACCTGAGCCCCAGGGCGTCTACGAGGATGAGGAGGACGAGGAGCCACCTGCCTCCCTGGCCGTGGGCTTTGACCATACCCGAAGGTGGGGATGGCTGTGGGCTGGGGGATAGCCTGGGGGGGACTGGGCATCTCTGGGGTGGCTGTCCTCTTCAGACCAGCCAGGAGGCACCTCCATCCAGGGCTCCTCCCCACCCAGCAGGTGTGGCTTCTGCAGGCCTCTGTAGGAAGGCCAGGGGGTCTGGGGCCTCCTCAAGGCTGGAAGCAGAGAGCAGCAGGGAAGGCATCTTCTGTCGGACAGGACAGGAGAGGTCCAGGCACTGCTATGAAGCCGGTCACTGCCCCGTCCACCCTGGGAGTGCTATCCAGCCTCAAGTGGGGCAGTAGGAAGTCCTACCAACCAGAACCACTTCCCCCACATCCTGATTGCTTGACACCTACTTTCAGTGCTGGGGTGGCCCTGCCGGCAGTCCAAGATCCCCAGGGGAGGCCCTCTGGAGGTGGCATTTCCTTGGCAGTAGTGGGTCCAGGGAGGGCAGCCTGGGCCCCACCAAAGCTGCCAGGAGTCTCTCAGAATTAAGGCCCCCTTCCCAGCCCTCCAGCTCTAGACCAGAGCCCACACCTGCTGTCAGTCATGTGTGTGCACCCACTCAGCCCCGCAGCACCCTCTGTCCATCTGCCCTCCTGCATCCGTGGTTTCCGTCTAGGTGTTTGTGTGTCCACGTGTCTGTCTCCTTGTGCATGTGGCTCGTGGAGACCCATGGCATGCATGCAGGCACACAGCCAGCCATGCAGCATCAGACGGGCGGCCGGCGGCCAGACCAGCTAACCCCGGCCCCCCTGGTCCTTGGTGCAGGTGTCTTGAGGAGCCAGAGGGCGGCCTGTCAGCTTTGGAGCCGACGCCGGCCTTTGGGAAGGGGCTGGATCTCCACAGAGCAGCTGAGGAAGCATTTGAAGTTAAAGATGTGCTTAATTCCACCTTAGATTCTGAGGCTTTAAAACAGACCCTGTACAGGCAGGCTAAGAACCAGGTAGGTACCGTCAGAGCCCCACACCCCTCCCATCTCCACCTGGCTCTGAGCCACCGCGCCTCTTCTCCAAGGGACAACCCAAGCACTGCCCTCCTGCTGTGGCCATCCCTTGTCCAGGGGATGCTCAGGAGCCTTTCTCATCATGCCCACTGCACTGGGCCAGAGAGAAGTTCCAGTGATCACCAGGCCCCACAAACCAGGATGGAGCAGGGAGAGGTTGAGAGCAGACAGTGGACAGCTGGATCTCAGATGCAGGAATACGGGTCACTTCCGTCCCATCCCCAGTGTGAGATGTCCATGAGCTGCTTCCTGGCTCTCCCTATCTCTGATCCAGCTTTTCCTGGGGGATGCTGCCCTATCAAGGGTTCACTGCCTCCAAGCTAGAGCAGCATGGGGTGAGCAAGGGCACCAAGCTCAGGCTGGGCACATCCCATCTCCACGCCTTAGGGCGGTGGCCACTGGACCCTGCCCCCTGTGCCTCTGTAGTAAGAGGCTCTGTCCATTGTCTGCATGTCTGTCTTCGTCTTCTGCTAATGCTGTCCAGATGTTTGCTTGGGGAGATGGGCACCGGCTTCCCCATCTCCCCACTCATGAACACACAATACAATGAGTGGTCCCTGCTGGCCTGAGGCCTGGACAGAAGGATGTCCCATTGCTGACTAAGGCCAGGGAACCTCATAACCTCATCAGCTCAGAAATGCTGCCCATTTTGTTTCTGGAAGTAGCTCTGTCTCTGTGATGATGCCACGGCCACCAAGGAAGGCGTCCCCCAGGCCCCCGCCCCTCCAAGCAGTGGGGGGCCTGCTGGTGTGGAGTCTGAGCAGTAACTCCCACTGGTTCCTAGGGCCCTCCCAGAGCAGATACCTGTCTCTGAGTTTTTGCTAATTACTAGGCAGCTAAAAGTGGAGGGATGAAAGACAGCTGCAGGGAGCACCCCCAAGAGGCCAAGGGGTCTCTGTGCATGCTGGAGGCCCCTGGCCAGGGCCACTGTGTCCTGGTGCCGCTCTGAGCAAGACAGCCCCCTCCCTCCCCTGTTCTGACCCTCCCACGCCTTTCTCTTCCAGGCCAGGGGAAGAGTCTGGCCTCAGGTGCCTTTGCCCCTCTTCCCATCTGGACAGGGCAAGGCCAAGCTGGCCAAGGGTGAGCGGGAGGCCGGGGACAAGGCTCAGCCCTGCCCGTCTGTGACACTGCTCACCCGTCCTGTGTCGTCCCCTCCCTGCCAGGCATATGCAATGATGCTGTCCCTTTCCGAGGATGCTCCTCTCCATGCCCCCTCCCAGAGCTCGCTGGACGCTTGGTTGAACATCGCAGGAGCCACGTCAGAGTCAGGAGCCTTCAACCCCATCAACCACCTCTGAGGCCCAGAGGCCCCAAGGCCAGGGTCCAAAGTCGGGTGCCAGCTGCAGGGAACGGCGGCGGGCCCCCAGAAGTCCCTGCCACCTGTGTTGGAGCACTGCTTGGCGCCCAACCCCACCCTCCAAGTTCAATTCTAACTGCTCCAGTGAAAACTTGGAACCCAGCAGTCCCCAAAGCAGCCGTGGAGCTTCCCCGCCTCTGAGATTCGACCCTGGGAACACCCTTCAGTCTCAGCCCAGCACCGCCCTGCTCGCGCCGCTCAGGGAGTGGCCTCTCCTTGCAGAACAGCCTGGTGGGAGGGCGAGGGGGGGGTCTCAAGCCCGGACGAAAGCCCTGGGCTGCTTCTGGGAGCCTATGTGGCCCCGGGGAGCGGACAGAAGATGCAGCGCGCAGTTTTTATAACGAAAATTACAAGAGTGACCCTTTTGGTAATCTTATTGACTACAGAGTCTATTTAAGCATGTGAGTTTTAAAAAATAGACAGTATTTTTTAAAAAATCAAACAAAATGACTTGCAAATTGTTTTTTAAAAGTAATTTTGCATTGCTTTGGAATTTCAGCTTATTTGCCAACCCAAGCCTGCCCGGGCAGCTAGCGCTGTGCTTGGGGTGCACCCTTTATACTGTAGATAATGGAGAATTTTCTATCGTTGACCCTATTTGTACAAGCCAAGGTGATTCTGGGTGCCCCCAAGACAGAACAAGGGGCACGGGACTCTCCCTTGAATGTGCGCAGACCCTGCTGAGGAATTCCTAGACACGGTGCCTGGCTGCAGGCTTGCTCCTTGGAGCTGGGACTGGAAGGTTGCCTGCCCCCTTGTGGCCTGCAGAGAAACCCACAGGCCCCCACCCATGACCCCCCAATTGTATGGGGATGTCGGGAGCCCGTGGCTCAGGTCCTCCACGCAGAGGTGTGGCAGGGCACCTGATGATCCTTCCCCCCAAGGTCTGCGCCTCCGCCGCCCATGCTGGCCCCAGCTGCTATTCTTAAGGCAGGGCTTATTGGGACGTTCTGGGTCCCCAGCCTCCAGCCCTCACCTGAGCCCCAGCAGCTGGGGCGGCCTCCCCACGGCTGCCAGGTGGGGAGCCCTCCACAGCTGCACCACTACAGGACGCCAAGCGCTACCTGTGCCTAAGACTCCGGATCAACCACCCAGCCACCACTTCTGCTCTTCAGGCAGGTTCTTGATGAGACAGGGTCAGGGCAGAAGGGGGTCAGGGGACCTGCTGCAAAGAGCAGAGACAGCACAGCCCCCAGGATGGGCGCCTCTCTCCCTGGGGATGTGTCTGCTTCTCCATTCGGACTGGCTTTAAATTATTCCCATAGGGGCCAATTTCAAGTAATTTTTTCCCTGATGGAATTTACCTTAATCTGTATATAACTTGTAATTTTTTCTAATTCATTTTTTCTTATTTTATTTCTTCCTTAACAGTATTTTTGGCATTAGACATTCTTATTGTGAAGAAATAATGTTAATATAAGTATCTAGTGAAGGACCAAAACCGTGTAATAAGGTCGTGTGTCGTGTGATCACTAACCAGGGAGTGGGGCGGTTTTTAATGTGCCAAATACCCCGCGTCCCCCTCACGAGCCCTGCTGTCCTGCTGCCCACTTACCTACCAGACAATCATGTGTTTTGTTAAATTTGAGTTTCAGTTGCATTTAAACGAGTGTTCTATTTATTTCTTTTATTGTTTGGAAGGAAAAAAAAAACAAGAAGAGAAAAAAAAATTGCCCAAGTTTCCCTTTAACACACAAGGAGCGTAAATGCACAAAACCAGGCGCAGAGCCTAACATGTGTGGCTCTGTGCCCTGCGGGGACATCCCAGCATCTGTCCCTGGGGGCAACGGGCAGTATTTAAGCCAGCATGTTCCACGAGCATCCCAGCCACTCCAGGCCAAAGACGATCGTCTGTTGATGCTGGGCGTCCAGGCGTGCCTGGAGACTCACGCCGGGGAGGACCCTGCAGACACCAGGGACCTGCAGGTCACAGTGGAAGGGATTCTCCCCTTGCTAAAACAGAGAGCTGGCCTGCACCTGCGACGGGCCACGTGCAACCTGTGCACAGGCTGGAAGGACGCCCTCTGGGGAGCGGGGAAGCCTGAGCCGCTGGCCACCTGGCAAGGACTTGCAAACACACTTACCCAGGACGTCTCCTGGACGTCTCCTCCGCCAGACCCACCAGGTACCGGCACAGCAATCTCCACTTCCTCCTTGATCTAGATGGGACCCATATAAAAATCCAACCTCAGACGCAAACACCCCATTTCTGTAAACCCAAATTATATGATTTCTTCTGTGAAAGAATAAGGTGTGTGCTTTTTTGTGTGATATGCTGCTCTCTCCAAGTGGGAAGTTTGGATGGAGGAGACCCGAGTATGCCTTTTGGCAGTGGCAGAACAGACAGGGCCTCCTCTCATCACCCTTGGGGTGCCCTGCCCAGTTCTGTCACCTGGGGCACGCCTTCCCGAGCATTTTCTCTTCTCTTCCCGCTCTTCTTCCCTCTTTCCAAAGAGCCCTAGCTGCACATTTTAAGTCATGTTTTTGTCCCCCCAAAGATAGCAAGCCCGGCTTCTCTTGAACACTCAGCCCCCCAGGCTCCCACCACTTGGCATTTGAGGGTCTCTGCCCTTAGAGCCCCTGACAAAGAGAGCAATCCCTGAGTTGCCTCAGTGCTTGGTACTGCCCCAGACCCAGCCAGCTCCCGCTCCTGGCTTTCCTCTGCCCTGGCGGCAGGGCCAGCCCAGAAGTGCCATGCTCACTCAGGCCCAGGGTCCTCTGCACTAGGAGACCCACTGGGGGCCAAGGAGCCAGGCCAGGTGTGAGAATTTCAAGACCTTGGCCCCCAGAGCGCCGAGCCCAAACAGGAGGCTGTGCCGCCATGCAGCACGGGCAGAGAAAGGACAAGCCTGCTGGCCGGCCAGCCACCATCTGTGGAAGGTGGCCCAGGTTGAGGCCAGTCTGCCCAGTCTGTGGCCCTACAATAACTCCTTTGGATGGTTTGGCATTCGTCCCCAAAACGGAAATTCCAAGGAGGCCCCCTGCACCTTCCCTCCACCATCCTGGGGACCCTGGCCCTAGTGAGGCCTCTGCCTGTTGCTGCCCTCGTCCCAGGACGTTCAGGGAAGACATGCAGAGCTGCCCATCCTACGGAACAGGCAGATGCTGCACAAGTGGAACCCACGATGTCCCTGAGCAAACCATGGGGGTGGACCGGGGACAAAGTGGGCATACAGTGGCCTGAGGGACTGCCCAGCCCGAAACAGGCCTCCTTCCCAAGGCCAAAAGTGCAGCTGATCTTTCCAGATCCTGCTGGACCCAGACCCCCGTGACCCCAAGTCCAGCCCTGGAGATCCGAGGGCCTTGGCCCCCTCTGCCTCCGTGCTTCCCCAGCAAGCATTTGTAAACACCCTCCTGATACATATCACGTGTTTTAGCACTGGACTGTGGGCCCGGGCCCCATCCCCGTCCCCACCCCCTGCCGGAGTGACTAAACCTACTGAGCTTATTCACTGTGCTGTTCCAGGGAGGGGAGAGGAGGCCTCGCCCCACACAACCCCAGGATCGGGGACAGGTCTCGGGGAGCCAGGTCGGCGCCCCCTCCTGGCTGGGAATGCCAGACACAGCTCCTGGTCAGTGGAGGTCAGCCGGGTGTCCAAAGCCGTGGAACTGTCTGCCGCATTGAGTGATACTGTGACGAAGACGTCTTGCGTCATTCCAAGAAGAGTCCCTTTCTCTTTCATTCCATTTTTCGTTTGTTTGTTTATTCTTTTATGTCACTGATGCGTATTTACCACTTTTGGGGAAAACAAAATCACAATACATAAAGGCAGCTTGAGTTTCCAAATGTGCAATTCCCCTGTGAACAAGGTAACTCTAGAGATGTCCTTCAGCGCCTCCGGCCTCGCTGCTCTGTTCAGCGCAAGGGAAGCAGAGCCCTGGTGTCAGAACGTGTAATTTAAAGTGTGTATATATATACTTGGTAACTGAGGAGTCTGCGTGCATACCTGCATATGCATTTCCCCAGCGCGGGCAGGAATCGCAGACCTGTGCGTCCTCGCCTCTGTTACATGGCAGATCTGGTTTAGTTCTGTTTGGGTTTTTTGTTTGTTTGTTTTTCTTTTAGGACTGTATAGTGTTGAAAAAGAAATCCAATGTAAATGTCTGGTTTTCATATATTGTTTTTTTAAAAAAAACCATTGAGAAGGAGGGCGGTGTCCGTCTCGTGCTCCCTGGCTGTAAATTGCTTCTGTTGTTTATAAGCAAACTGTGCATGGCTCGTGCTTAGCGGTCATTATCGTGTCTGTTCGTGAAATTTTATTACAAGGAAAATTCCGTAGATGCACTTATTGATATGTGAGTAGGGTCCACGTCCAGGCAGAGGCCCACGAGAGGGCGCCGGCCCAGGCTGACCCAGGACTCGCCGCGGGAGGGCCGTGAAGTAAGACACGACATGTAGTCAATAATCAGAGCGATTCTGCAAATTTCATTTGGATGCTCATGATGAAGACAAATGTACTCGTGTAGAGAGATTTCTTTAAGGTAAAGCCTAGCAGAAGCTGATTTTGAGGTTAATGCTGTAGACTAGGACTGTATACCAAATGTAATCTTTCCAATGCCACAATGAATTTATACATGAGATTGATATGCAATAAATCTGTGTGGTTTTCTAAGCCTGGCTGCCTGGAGCTTCACTGGGGGAGAGACCCAGACCTCTAACAATGGAGGGGCTTGGCCGAAGCCTAGGCCCCAGCCGTGACAGGTGTCTGGTGCCCTGACAGGTGACAGGGATGAGCGGAGGCCCTGGGGCTAGAGATCCAGCCTCCTCCAGGGACCTTTCTGGCCTTGCCCAGGCTGCCCCTCCTCTGGGGATTTTCCTGATGTCCACCTACCTGCAGGCCAAGAAGTCTGTGATGCAAGCACCTCAAAGGCCAGGGCCTAGCCCTCAAAGCCTTGCTATACCGAGGTGGGCTTCTTGAGAAACCAGAGACCTCCCAGGCCCCTCACCATGGAGGCTTCCACTCGGCTCCCTGCTGGCTCCCAGGTTAGCTCATGCTCCCCGACTTCCTGCTGGCTCCCAAGTTAGCGCATGTTCCCCGCAGCCATGCCTTGCTTCCAGAATCCCACCCCTGCCCTGGTCTCTGCATTTCTCCTCTGATCCTCCCTGCCAGCTCCTCCCACAGACCCCAGGCCTCTGGGCAAAGCACTTTCTTCCTACCCCTCCGGCTCCTCCAAGGTAGGCCTGGCTGGGGTTTGGGTGGCAGACAGCATTAGACAACTGTGCTATGAAAGTGAGGTTGCAGGCTGGCCCTCTGGTGCCTCATATTCTGGAGAGACCCCCATTCTCAGTGGCCCAGGCTAAAAGTAAAGTCAACCTTGGGACACTGATGCCCACTCTTCCTCAGTCATCGCTGTGGCTGCCATACCTGATGCCCGTAGGGAGCTTCTTACCTGCAGGTGGAGCCTGACCTTGGCTTCCTCCAAGCCCTCTGCCTGGCTCCCGGACCCCTGCACCTGCCACCTACTCTAGGCCATTGGCACCACCAGGCAGGCAGCATCTTCCAAATTCCCGGGAATCACACCAGCCACCAAGTCTCGTGGCTTCTCCCCTTTCACCAGACCAGAGCTGGAATGGCTGGGCCTCAGCTTCCGTCCTGATGCCCTCCCCCAGTGAGGCACATGTCCCACAAAACCTCCCTACCCCCCAAAGTGGTGCCTGGCCCTCCGGGGTGTTTAGGGCCATGCAGCTACAGGTGGTGGTTATGCAGGCAGGTGCTAGCTCTCCTTGTCCAGCAGCTCTGGAAGTGCTAGGAATGTCCAGACGCCAGGATGTGCAGGGACCCCTCTGCTTCTGTCCACTGCCACCAATAGCACCACCAACACAGCCCTCAGTGCCCAGGGCCCAGCTCACAGGGCCCTCCCACGGAAGGCTGCTCACATGGATGGACAGCAGATGGATGGACAGCAGGGAGGACCAGCAGATGGACGTTGGCTCTGACAGCCATCTCTCGACATGGAATCTGGAAACACTAGGGCTTCCAGTGTCCACTGAGGGGCCAGAACATGAGCTAATGACAGTCACCAGAACTGGGGGGCCTGGGGTTCCCTGAACAGTGACTCCCAGCAACTGATTAAAGGAAGAGAAGTCGAGCTTGGTGCAAGATCCCCAGGCCCAGGTGGAGCAGTGAGTCTTTTTATTTTCTCAGCACCATGGAGTGGAGTCTGTTTCCCCGGCGCAGGGTGGGAGGGGATAGTTCTTCCATTCCAGGGCTGTTGGCCTTCCCGATGTGATTGACGGAGCCTAGTGTGGCCTGAAGCCCAGCAGTCAGATGTGGGCTGAAGCCCAGCAGTCAGATGTGGGCTTGGCCCTGGAGCCCAAGGCCCAGAGGCAGCTGCACGGGCCCCTCTCTGGAAAATACACTTCCATTCTCGGAGGATAAATGGTGTGAATCACAAAACCAGTGGATGGCCGTGCTCCCTAAGTCATTCACAGCGATCGAATGACTGCATCCAACGTCCCTCCGGGAGCTTGCCACACTGGGGCTCCAGCAAGTGACACCCTCCCATCCGTGTTCGGCCTGGCAGCCGTGCTCCTCATCAGTCCTGGAGAGGGGCACAAAACCCACGGGGCAGGCGAGCATCTGATAATGGCTCCCTGTTGGGCCCGGAGGAAAGGAGAACAGCAGTGGACAGAACGTTGCTGACGAGGGCACCGTGTCTTTCCACAGCCTGTTCCTTGCATAAAGGACCGTGGGGAAGGCCCCGTTTTGGAAACAGGGGGAAAGTGCCAATGAAGAATCTGTTTTCTGGGAGAAGTGCTTCCCATTTCCCTCCAGCCTCCTCGGACCAAGCGGGTCCGCCGGCCAGCTCAGGGGGGGCTCTTTAAGGGAACATCGACCTGACTGCTCAGAGCAGCGTTTCTAACAACCGAGGTGGGTCCCAGTTTGGTGTGGTGGTGGGTGCCCTCCGCCACCACGCTGGACAGCGTCCCTGCACAACTTGACCCAATTCAGGAAAGAGAAACCAGACAGAGCTCACCCTCCGGCTCAGAGCGTTAGAGGACAGGATTTTGTGGTGATGATTTTCAGTGGTGGCCTGAGGCCTTGCCATGGGAGGGAAGGCATTGGCTCCTCCTCTACCCCGGAGTGGGCCTTGTGGCCCCTGGATTCCTGAGCCCTGGGGGACACTGGGAGGGTCCAGGAAGCCAGAAAGGCAGGACAAAGCAGGATCCAGTCTTTAAAATGCAGAGACCTGTGTGCCACTGGCCTTGCACAGGGCCCAAACTGGAAAGGCCCTAAGTGCCCATCCTCTGGCGAGCAGCAAATGAACGAAGGCCCCGAGTGGGGCCACATGCAGGATGCCCCCTCACTCCCTCGGAAGATGCTGCAGCCGGGGTTGACACAGCGCCTTGGACAGGCAGGGCCACAGGGAGCCAGACAGGGAAGGTTCCTGGTGAGCCCTGGCCTCTGGAGTCCATGGGGCTATCCAGAGGGACAAAATACGGGACGTGACTAGTCCAGTCCTGGCCACTTGAGGCCGTGAGCTGCAGAGTTCCTGTTTAGCTTGCTGGCTGGTTGCTGCAGACTGTGGGTCAGAGAGCTTTTGAATTTTTTTTTAAATAGATTCTGTTTTTTTTAGAGGATTTTAGGTTCACAACAAAATTGAGCAGAAGCTGGAGATTCGGCGTGGACCTCTATGAGCGTCCTCCTCCAGAGCCACACAGTTGCCACAGTCGACGAAACTACAGTGACAACTCCATCACCCAGACTGCACTGCGGCGTCGGCCAACACTCTGGTCCCAAAGTGCGCTCTGGTCTGACACGGTGCTCCCCTCACCCCTTCACTGGAGCAACCACGTCCATTTCTTTCTTTTTATTTATTTATCTATTTTAGATAAACCTCTGTCTTTCTGAGCTCACGGTTTTTCTGATGAACTCACCTTTGGCCCTGTGCACCTATATTAGTATATTTTTGTTTGGATTAATCTTGTTTGGTCTGACTGGAGTTTTGTTGTTGTTATTGTTCTTATTTTCCCCCGCTGTCTTTCCTTGGGGCTTCGCTGATGTGACTGCCACAGATTTCGACAGCGGATGAGTCGTGTGTGCTGAAGTATCAGGTGCACGCTCTGTGCTTCACCTGCTCACCATCCCAGCCTCCAACAACCCCAGAGTGTGCCTTCTGAGTTGCACACGTCTTTCCCACCTGCACGTGTTTTATGGCTTTTTCTCATCTCACTGTACTTGCTTGGACGGACGCTGAGCAGATGTGGTGAGAGTGGACCTCTGCCCAGGTCAGAGCTCAAGAAGGTGGCCCTACTGTCACCAGGCCATGTTAGCTGCGGAACAGCCTTTGTCAGGCTGTCTCTGCATTGCTAAGAGTTTCATTATTAATAACTGTGGGATTGTGTCAAATGCTTTTCTCCACCTTCTGAAAAGTGTATGGTTTCTCCCCTTTATTCTATTACTGTAGGGAACTACACTGTTTTCAAATATTAAACTAACCTTGCATTCCTAAAACAAACTCCATTGATTATGACTCCATTGATTATTATAGACATATGTGGATTTGATTTGTTAATGTTTATCAAAAGATTCCTGCACTTATGTCTATAAGGAATAATAACATGCAATTTTATTTTTTCTTGAAATGGGTTTGATATTGGTATTAAGATAATACTGGCCTCATAAAACAAGATGAGTAATGTCCTCTCTTCCTCGATTTTCTGAAAGACTGTGCCAGACTGGTACTATTTCTTTCTTTCAACATAATGTTTCACTACACTCACCATGACATCATTAGGGCCTGGGGTTTTCTTTGCAGAAAAGTAGGGGTTTTGTTTGTTTTGAGAATTCTGTTTCTTCGATACAGTGATATTTAGATTTTCTATTTGTTCTTGTGCCAGTTTTGATGATGTTTTTCAAGAAACTTGGTCATGTCACCTAAGTTGTTGAACCTACTTAGAAAATTCTCTATTGTATCAATGTCATAGGTCTGTAGTGATGGCTCCCTCTTCCCTGATATTGGTTATTTGAGTCTTTCTTTCTTTCTCTGGCAAACTATCAAATTTATTTTCAAACAATAGTTTTTTATTGATTTGCTATGATATTTCTTATTGCACCAATTTTCATCAATTTATTATTTCATTCCTTCTGTTTACATTAGCTTTAATTTGCACAAAGTTTTTCCAACATTTAAAGATGGAAGCATAGGTCAATGATTTTGAACTTATATTCTTTTGTAATATAAGCATTTGAAGCTATAAATTTCCCTCAAGGCTCTGCTATAGATGTATCCCACAAATTTGATTTTTTTTTTCATTATAAATCAGTTAAAAATATTTTTTAATGTTTCCCATGATTTCTCCTCTGACTGTTAGGTTCTTTTCAAGTACACTCATTAATTTTAAAATATTTGGGAATCTTGCAGATATCATCTTTTCTTTTTTTTTTTAATTTTTTTTTTAATTTTCTTTAGTTGTAGATGGACACAATGTCTTTATTTTTATTGCTTTGTATGTGGTGCTGAGGATCGAACCCAGGGCCTCATGCATGCGAGGCAAGCGCTCTACCACTGAGCTACAATCCCAGCCCCCAGATATCATCTTTTCATTTGTTCCTCCTTTAATTGTGCTATGGTCAGAGAACATGCTCTGCATAATTCCTGTCATTTTAAATGTATCAAGGCCTGTTTTACGACCTAACCCGTGTTTATCTTGGTGAACGTCCACATACTCCTGAAAAAAATGTGAACTGAGCCGGGCGCGGTGGCGCAAGCCTGTAATCCCAGCACTTAGGGAGGCTGAGACAGGAGAATCGCGAGTTCAAAGCCAACCTCAGCAACGGCGGGGCGCTAAGCAACTCAGTGAGACCCTGTCTCTACATAAAACACAAAATAGGGCTGGGGATGTGGCTCAGTGGTCGAGAGCCCCTGAGTTCAATCCCCAATACCAAAAAAAAAAAAAAAAAATGTGAACTGCGCAATAACTGCACATAGTGACCATGTGAGGTAAGTCAGGTTGATAACTGCTATGTGAATCTCTTACAGCCTTGTTGATTTCTCCATCTACTTGCTCTGTCCATTGTTGATGGAGTACTGAAATCTCCAGTGACAGCTGTGAGTCTGTTTTTCCTCTCATTCTGGTCAGTGCCATTTGTCCTTGCATGCACCTTGAACCCGTCATTACCTGTGTAAACATGCAGGATCATTTGTCTTCTTGGTCAGTGGAACTCTTTATCATTATAACATGTCCCCCTTTCCCCTTGGCAGTATTCGTGTCCTGAAGTTTACATCATCTTACCCTAGTAGCTATTCCTGCTTTCTTACGACAAGTGTTTGAATGAATATTTTATATCTTCTTTTACTATCTGTTTCTTTATATTTGAATCCCCATAGGTCTTGTTTTTGTCCAGCCTGATAATCTCTTTTAACTAGTGTTTTTAATCCATTCACATTTAACATAATTATTGATTGGGTTGAATATAAGCTACCATCTTGCTTTTTGTTTTTTAATGGTAATATCTGTTGTCTTTTTTCTATTTCCTAATACTAGAAAATATTAATCTTGTCTTCTTTTGGATTAATATTTTCCAGTATTCTATTTTATCTTTTCTCTTGGCTTATTAGCTATAATTCTTTGACTTAACTTTTAGTGTCTGCTCTACAGTTTTCAGCATTTTTTTGTGTATAATGTTCTGTCTTTAAGTGATATTGAACCACTGTATGTAAAAATATGCATTTTATAACTATATATTTCTATTCTCTTATCCTGTTGTTTGTGCTTTTATTGTAATGTATTTTACTTTACATACATCATAAATTTCAAAATGCAGTTAGTTGTTATCTTGGCTTTAAAAATGTATTATCTTTAAATAATCTTAAAGCACAGGGGAAAAGTTTCATGTACTTATCCATACATGTAACATTTCCAAGGGCTTATGTTCCTTGTCTGAATTTACACCTGGTATCATTTTATTTCAGCCTGAAAAAAAATTGCTTTGACAATTTGTAGTAGTGCATTTCTGTTGGTAATGAATTCTCTCAGCTTTTGTCTTAAAATGCCTATTTCATTTCCATTTTTGAAGGATGCTCTCACTGGAGGTGAACATCATGGTTGAGGATCTTGTTCTGGCTCTCTCAGCTTACAGCATTTCTGATAATCAGAAGTTGTTCTCATCTTTGCTCCCTTCAGATTCTCCTCTCTGTCTCTGATGCTGGTTTCCAGCCTCTAGAGGTGAGGTGCCTGGTGCAGCTTGTCTTGTATACATGGGGCTTTGAGGCTCTTGGTTCTGCAGATCTACAGTTTCAATCACATTTGGAAATTTTTCAGCTATTATTTCTCTGAGCATATTTTCTCCCCTTGCCTGTTCCTGGGCCTCCAATCACATACATTGTCCCCCAGACCATCAGGGATCTGTTTATGCCTCCCTGGGCCTTTCTTCTGGGTGTCAGTGTAGATGGCTTTGGACTTGTCGATTTTTTTTTTCTGTAGTGTCCAAGCTGCTGCTGATCCCATTCATTGGCTTTTTATTTCACACATTGTTTTCATCTTTAGAACGTCCCTTTGATTCATTATTAACTCTCCATGTACCTTTTGGTTATGGTTGTGGCTTCCTTTAAATCCCTGGACAGGGGCCAGGGTGTGGCTCAGTGCACAGGGCTTGGCTAACATATATGAGGCCCGGGGTTCCATCCAAACGGAGAACAGACACAAGTCCTTGGGAGTATTCATAACAGCTGTTTCAAAGGCCTTACCTGCGATTCTGTCCTGTGTCATCTCTGGGTCTGTTCCTATCGACTGAGTTTTTGCCCAGCTATCGGTCACAGCTTCCTGCTTTGCACCTCTCGTGACCTTGTGCTGGGTGCTGGAGGTTGCAGACATTGCTAGTTTCTGGATCTCATTGCCTCTCCTTTCATAACTTGAGTTTTGTGCTGACAGGCATGTCATGTACTAATGGATCAGCCTGGTGCTTCCTGAACTTGTTCTGAAGCTTTTCTGGTCACATCTAGAGGAGCCCCTGCTCCAGAACAGGTTCAACCTGCTCCTGAGAAGGGGCTACTATGGCGAATGCACTAGTGAGAAGTGGGTCACTCCATTCTGGGTGGCTGGGTTGAGTGGCTCCTGCCCATGTGGACGTGGGAGAGTCTTGGCCCATGGAGCTCCCTGGGGTGGCTGCCGCTGGCCTCCTGAGGCCCCACTCTGTGATGCTCAGCATTTGGCCACAGATGCAAGTGGGATTCCCAGCACTCCTTCCCACCTTGCTGCTCCTCTCCAGGGCTCTACCCACACATCCTGTGCCCCTGGCCTCCACCTGGCTCTGCCTCTGCTCCAGTAGAAAGCCCACGTACTCCCTCCTCCAGGGTGGGGCCTCCACTGCCTGCTGTCCATATCACAATGGTTGCTTCTTGTGCTTTTGTTTTAGTTTCTTAGTTGCCCATGGCGGGAGGGGAGTCTGGTGCCAGCTGCCTCATCATGGCCACAGTACCTGAAAAGCTTAAATTGTCAATTAGAGGGAGATGCGGGGTTTTGATTTGCTTGTTTTTAATCAAATGCACTTTTCTGTCAGTCTGGATGAGTCCCTATCATTTCCAGGAGTCCTGGGATCAAGGAGCACGTCATTCCCTGTGCCCTAGGCTGCGACCTCCCACCTGGCACCCCACTCTGCAGGGGGACCTTGCTGAGTGCACCCGGGACTCCCTGCGAGGTCACCAGTGCCCCGTTCAACCAGGGGGGATGCTGAGCCCATGGTCACCCAGCCAATAGGCGGCCCAGCCTGGGTTAGATGCAGGTCTGTGACCCAAGGCCCCAGGAAGGGAGGACAGCAGTGGGGGCTCTACAGCCTCCTGGCCCGTGGTCCCGAGCACCTGGGAAGGCAAGGCAGAGGGTCTCCTGGGGCCACCTCAGGGCACTGCCTCTCTGCCACTCCTCGCTCACACCAAGCAAAAGCTAGGAGTCCAGATGGGCCCCACAGGTGTGAGGGACTCAGGTGCGGGGGCGGGGGGGTACAGACCAGGAGCTTCCATGGCTAAGTCAGCCAACAGCTATTAAGTCAGGGACCCAGCTCCTCTTCCCTACTGGAGACCCCTGGGGGAGAAAGGTCCCCTGCCAGGCCACACGGTGGTGATGTTGAGCAGGCTCTGGCTCCAGCACCCTGGCACTGGGGACTGAGATGCCCACAGTCTACCCACCTCATACAGGCCTTGGAGCTGAATGAGGGGATGGTAGTGTCACCTCCAGGTTCATGGGAGCAGGGCTGGCAGGGGAGGACCCAGCAACAGAAGCTACCCCTCTGAGCACCCGCTTTTCAACTCGCAGGCTGGATCCCTTCACCCTGCTGGGTAGAGGCCTGGGCCCTGCAGGGTGAGCATGCCCAGTGCACAGCCCCACCTCAGCTCTCTTCCCGGCCCTCAGGAGCACTGTGACCCAGGGGGCCTGTGGCCTGCAAAGCCAAAGGGCCACTTAGCACAGAGAGGACACCTGCCACCACCTGTGCAGAGCCAAGCCAGCCCCACCCCTGGAACCCAGCCATGCTCTCTCCAAAGGCCCAAGGAGGCACCTTCCCAGCCCCACCAGCTCCTGGGCTCCAGAGCTCCTGGCATTCCTTGGCTTGTGGCCGCCTCATACAAACACCCCTGCACCCATGTCCCAGGGTTGGTCTGTGCCCAGGTTCCCTCTCCATGGGGTCAGAGCCCACCAGGGTGTGGTACAGCCTACTGTAACTTAACTGCACTGGTAAAGACACTATTTCCAAATAAGGTCTCATTCACAGGTTCCAGGTTAGGACTTGGGCATACTTGTGGGGACAGTACTGTCCACCCACCTCAAGAGCTACATGAGCTGAGTGTGTGGGGTACACTGCCCTGTCTTCATAGGATGCTCAGGGAAGGTCTTTTGAGAAAGTGCCCTCAGGGAATAGATGTGCAGGACTAGGGCACTGGTCCATGTGGGTATCCAGGGCAGAGGACAAGGAGCCACATGTGCCAAGGCCCTGAGCTTTGGGATTGTACACACTGCTTTGCACCTCAGGACCCTTGTTTATGAAGAGGGATACAGGGCCCATGAGGTCACTCCTGGGGCCTCACAGAGGAGGAGCATTTGGCTATTAGGCAAGGGACACAGTTAGCCTACAGGACCAAGTCTAGGAAGGGAACTTACTGCCATCCTCCAGGGCCATCACTCTGTGCCGCTCAGCCCCCACTCGCTGGCCCCACCATGGGGTGCAGAGTGCATACACCAGGCCCTGCTGGCAGCCCTCCCAGCCCCTTCTCTCCTTGATGATCCCTTGCAGCTCTCGCTGGCTCCTTCCCATCTTGGCCCCCAGCCAGGCCCTGGGCCCAGCCTCTTGGGCAGGTCCCCGCCTTCATGGGGGGAACCTACTGGACAGCCGAGGCCCAGGGAGGTGCAGCACCTGCTCAGGGCTTGTAACTAGCAGGCGTGAGTTTCTATGCACAGCTGTCTCTGGGCTGTGGGGAGCCAGCAGGGGCCAGGTAATGCGTCCCAAGCCTCCTGGTCTACAGGCAAAGAGTGAGTGGCCAGTGGGCATGGACGGCCAGTGGCACAAGGTGTGAGCAACCCTCAGGGACTGGGTTGGGTTCAGAAGGAGGGTTCCACAGGACAGGACCAGTGGGCCGGGGACCAGGCCTCAGTCTCCCTGCCAGGCCTTGGCCTCCCCTCCGGGCCTCAGCATCCCCAGCAGGCTTCGTTGCTCCATCTGGCCTCTGTTCCCAGTTGGCCTCAGTTTCCCCGCTGGACAGGATGCTCCAAGACCACCCAAACCAGTTCCCTCCTGGAGGCTGGGCCTTGTGGGCACAATACCCAAGATGACCACTGGGGGGCAGCAGCCACCAGCCTTTCCCAGAAGCTGCCTGGAGGTGAAGGGCCACCCAGGTGGCCCAGGGGGTGAGCTCTTTTTTTTTTTTTTTAAATTTTATTTATTTTTGTAGTTGTAGGTGGACAGAATATCTTTATTTTATTTTTATGTGGTTCTGAGGATCAAACCCAGTGCCTCACGCGTGCTAGGCGAGCACGCTACCACTGCGCCACAATCCCAGCCCCAGGGGGTGAGCTCTTGCTCCTCCTCTCCCTCCAGCAAGGCTGGTGGCCAGTCTTTGTCCTGGCCAGGGGACACCCACATACAAGGACACTACTGACACCCAGGCAACTCCAGCTTCAGGGCAGCTGCTGGGGAACTAGGGGTTGGGAGGGCCAGCCCAGGGCCAAGGCCTGGGCAGGACAGTGGAGTGACAGGCAGAGCTGTCCCTCAAACTATGACACCTAAGAAAACACCAAGCATGAGCCCCGAGGACCTGAAGCTTCCCCTCACCCAGCCTGGGCAGCAAGCCCACGGGGCCAGCACTGGTGAGTAGGCAGGTCAGGGCTCTGGCCAGCTCTGGCCAGGCAGTGCCCTGCCGACTGACTGCTCCAAGGCCCGGGGACAGTGCGAGACTATGTGGAAGCCCACTCAAGGCATTCAAATCTACTCCTCCACAACAGCCTCTCCCGAAGAACAGATCATAAAGGGGACTGGCATACCTGGCAGCTCCTGGGCTGTCCTGGGACTTCAGGTTACATCTGTGTGTCACCAGGCCCTCGCTGTGCCCCTGCCACACACAGGCCCTGGGTGCTGTGGGCTGGGCACAGGTAGGAAGCACAGCAGGAGGAGGCTGCATTAACAGAGGTATAGTCTCCAAAAGGGAGGAGTGAGTGTTCCCTCTTATCCTGGTGTGGTACTGGGTCTGCTCTGATGACCATATTTTGAGGGGATTTGGGCAGACCGAAGTATCTTGGAGATGACAAAGAATCTGGATTCAATGTCATATCCAGAATGACTTAAAAGTGATGAAGGACAAGGTAACAATCTCAGAAGTTGGTGAGCCCCAGCCTGAAGGGTCAAGCGGAGGCAGGATGGCCAGGCTGTCTGAACCCCCACTACTAGGTCTGGTCACATGGCCCTAATGCTGGACCCAGAGGCTCCTGCGCTCTCTGGATGGGTCCAGCCAGACCCCCGTCTGTCCAGCCTCTGGTCTGGGGGGCTCCCTCCGCCTGGGGGCCTTGCTCCTGCTGTGACTGGGACCCCAACACTCCTTCCCAAGCTCCGGGGCTCTCAGTGGTGGCGTCTCAGGACAGGTGAGGCCGGCCCAGCCCCGGGAGCGGACTCCTGGAGGACACCTGCGCTCTTCCCTGGACGGGCCGGGGGCCAGGGCCGGCTCGCGGGCGTCAGCGTCCTCTGTCCTCACCACGGGGGCCGCCGGGGTGCCGGGCACCCGAAGGCGCGCCGTCCGCCGCTGGTCCCCGCGGCCGGCCTCCCTCCCTCCGGAGGCTTCCCGGAGGGACGCGGAAGGAGCCCGGCACCCGAGGGGCGGGGCTCAGTGGGAGGGCGGGGCGGCGCGTCACGTGGGCCCAGGTGCTCGGCACGCCCGCGGCCGCCGCAGGTGCCCCGCGCCCCGCCCGCCTAGGAAGTGGGCGGAGCGGGAGGAGCGGGGCTGCGCGCCGGACCCCGCCGGACCCCGCTGGACCCCGCCGGACCCCCGCCGGACCCCACGCCGGACCGCACGCCGGGCCGCCCGGCGCCCCGCGGCGCAGGTGAGTCGGGAGCCCGCTCGGGGACCGACGGCGACCCTGGCGGTCCGCACCCGCCGGGTTTCCCGCGAGCCCCGCCCCGGCCCGCGGCGACTTTGCGCGCCGCCTCCCCGGCCTCCCTCCGGCTCCCTCCGGCTCCCGCCGCCGCCCGGACTGAAGGGAAACTCGGAGCCGGCGTCCGGCCGGGCGGGAGGCGGCCACAGACCCGCCAGGAGCTCTGCGCTCCGAGCTCAGAGTGGCCCCTGGATGAAGACCCACCTCCGTCCCCTCCCCGCGCCCCGGGAAGGTGGGGGGTTGCAGCGCACAGCTGTGGAGCCGTGGACACCTGTCAGCCGCCCTGCCTCCGTTTCCTCGCGTGTAAAATGGGCACAGAGGTCCCTTTTGAGATATGAGCGAGCTCATGGGCTCTGCCCAGCACCTGACAGGTGGGACAGGAATCAGTGAGTGGCTGCCAGGCAGGCCTCTCTTCCTTGTGTCCTTGTAAACATCCAGGCACTACCCAAGGTGGGGATTCGGGATGCTCTTGAGGACCAGCAGGGCCAGGCCTTGTGTGGTCTCTGCAGCAGGACCTGCCAGGGCAAGCCAGAGTCCCAGGCAGAACCCCTGTCTCTGCCCTGACACTTCTGGTGTGGTGCCCCGTGTTTTCTCTGGATTAAGGTCCTTGCTAGGTGTGAAGTAAGGCACGTTACATAAGCCTCTGGACCTCCGTTTCCTCATCTATAAAATGGGATGACAGGCACACCCCTTCAAGGGCGGCGCTGCAGAGTTCCTGTTCTGGGGACAAATGCAGCGGACAGTCACGGCCCCAGCTCCCATGATGCCCACAGCCCAGAGAAGAATGTGGACAGTAGCAGGTGCTACAGGCTGAAAGCAGGCACCCCTAGTCCTGGGGGAGGCGAGGGGCTTGGGGCTGCCTGGAAGGAGTACAGTCTGAGTCACTTGGAGGTGTCACCTGGAGAACTAGGTGAGAGTGATCAGGTACATTTGCCTGCTCCTTGCCTGTTCTGCCTGGACATCCCTGGGGGGAACCTTTGCTGTGAGGGTGTCCCCAGGACTCTGGTTCCACAGGGGTCGTCCCTGGCCTACACGAGCACCTGAGGGCAGTCCCTGTCCACCTCCATGATGAAACCAGGCACGCCGGTGAAGCAGCTTGTTGGGGTCCCTGCAGCTTGCACAGCTGCTCCCTGAGGACCACAGCCTGCCTTGGAGTTTGGACTGTGGCCACTCAGTCTGTGGGTTTTGGTTTCGGTCTCTTTCTGTCTGCTCATCCTGGCACTCCTGTGCTTAGGTGACCGTCCATCTGCAGCACAGAGGACAGATCCAGAATCCCTACTCACCAGGTTCTAGGCTAGAGACAGCCATCTAGGTCAGCACGGGGCCTGGCTTCTCGCCTGGCTCTCGCTGACAGGCGGCCTGACCCAGGAGCTCACATTCCCTCTGAACCTGGCTCTCCACCTGCCAGGGAGGGTGAGACTCACCTTCCAGAAGTTTAGGAGGGGCCAATAGAGTGGGCGAGAGGACCACCAGAGGTACCGTCTGGGGAGCTCTTTTACAGCTGGTGACTGAGGCAGCAGGTGACCTGTCACCTGTCCAGGTAGCAGTCAGGGTCAGGGTTGTGCGCCATCCTGTTCCTTGGGATTCCCTAGGGTACCGGCCAAGCTGGGACAGGGCCTGGGTTTGTGGGTGTGTGGAGTTAAAGGTGGGAGCCACAGGGCTAGGCAGGCTGTATGGGGCTGGGCATGCCATGTGGGCTTCCCCACCCGCACCGTGAAGGGTGCCCCCTAAGTGGCCATGAGGGCTGTCTCCTCCTCAGTGCCTGCTTCAGTAAAGGTTGCAGGGCTGCCCTGTGCACTGCAGATGCCAGCAGCATCCCTGGCCTCTGTCCACAAGGTGCCAGGACTTGTGACCTCCTGCCCAGCATCTCCAGACACTGCCCAGTCTCCCCTGGCGGGCAGAGCTGCTTCTTGTTGAGAGCCACTAAGCTAAGCCCTGGTCACTCTGCACGTGGAACTCATTGGTGTGTGCCGTGATCTACCAAGCCAAATCCTGTCCTTAAATTACATGGGATTCCAAGTCCCAAGCTTGGCCAGGCAGAACTACCCAAGTGCAAGGGCATCATTGTGGGCTGACCGAGGTCAGGCTGACATGTAGAGAGGCCAGGCCCCACCAGACAGGGTGGGGGCAGCTGGACTTGGAGGCTGGGATAGAAGGGACGGAGTGTCAGTGCCACACACTGACCCATCAATTCAGAGAGTGAGCCCCACTGTTTGCGAGAGCAGGAACAGGAGGTGTCCCTGCCCCCCAAGGGCTCACAGTCTTGTAGCCAGTCAGAGAGAAGCAGCCAGACCACCTGAAGCTCTTGCTATAGTGTGTCTTTGTAAGAGCTTCTCGGGGTTCCCTGCCCAGAGTCCAGGCTGCCTTTGCTGGGGAGCAGATCTGCCTCTGTCCCCATGTGACCTCTGCAAAGCATCTGCCCCTCTCTGGGAAATACCATGTGGCCAGCTACTGCTTGGAAAGCAGCTGAAAGGAGTCTGAGCTCTTGGCTCCTTAGACGCCCATTCTGGAGGAGGCTGCTGGATGCAGACATGGATAGGACTGGGTGCCAGAGAGCACTGCAGAACATGTGCTCTCAGGTGTGTGCACTGAACACATTACCTCCTGCCAGCCTGATGCCTCTGCCTAAAAAAAAGCAGAAGCTGACAGAGATGTTTGAGGAGAGCTTTGTGCATGAGAGTCTGAGACAATCAGGGACTGAGACAGGAAGAGAGCATGTGTGCAGAAACTAGCTCAAGCCACCAGTCAATGGAAGAAAATCTGTTCAAAAGAAAAGCGATCCTGACCTCTCAGTTTATAAAAGACATTACATCCACAAAGCAAGAACAAGATGCTATGAATAAAGAGCAATAAGAAGGCAAAAGAGAGATCTCTGGAGGACGTGAAAATGATATGGAACATAAAATAGATTCTCCCAAAAGTTGAACAAATAGATGAAAAAAGTAAAAGAAAGACAAGAAATGGGGAGAAAATTTCAGAGGTTTCAATACTTGTTAATGGGTGTAAGTCAGCATGGACAGCCCTGCCCTGCTAACCTTTAGGGAGGGATCCTGGCAGAGGCTCAGCACTCAAGACCAGGGGTAGGCAGTGATCATGTGGGGTAGGCTGGGCCTAGGACCCACTTGGTAGCTCTAGGAATGTGTGGTGGCCTTCCTGGGGCCCTGAAAGAGAAAATAGAGTGGAAGAAGTTATCCAAGAAATAATACTAAGCCACATGAGACTCCAAAATAGGAGCAAGCAGATTGGAAGTTCCACCAGGCACCTGACTCAGTAAATGAATGTGGGGGTCTTAGACCCTCCGCAGGGCTGGGCTAGAGAGAAGCACAGATCACAGTCCAGAGAAGAGGCATCAGAAGGGTGCTGGGATGCCTTCCCAGCAACGAAGACAAGGGAAGGAAGCTTTGTGATGATTCTGGAAGGAGATACTTTCCGATGGGAATCTCTAAGCTCGTCTAGTTACCAAAGGAAAGGCAGAAAAAGGCATTCCCATCTCCGGGCATCAGAAATCTGCCTGTGCTGCTTCCTGAGGACAGGGCCTGGTGTGCTTCGGCACAGCAAGCAAGGAGGCCTGGGGCCAAGTGTCCTGCGCTGGGAAGTGGTCAGGGAGGCCCACGTCACCTGGAGGCCTGCAGAGCGTCTAGCCCAGCGCGTCTGGGAAGACCAGGAGTGGTGTGCACGTATGGACTGGACTGTCGAAGCAGCAGCAGAGAGGCAGGCGGAGACGAGCAGGGAAACAGGGCCGCGAGAGGGCTCAGCGCCGTGTGGCCGAGTGGACAAGTCCATGTCTGGGCAGAGGGTGGCCCCGCAGCTGAAGGGCCCACAGTGGTAGCCTCTGCAGATGGGCAGCATGGGAGGCACCCGACAGGTGTGGTGGCCTTTCGTGCAATTTGGCTTTTGTGACTGTGTAGCCCTTTGACACAGCTGGAACCCGAGCTACGTTAACACGGAGCTGAACAGGCCACAGCGCTGCCCATGGCAGCCCCTGCTCCCGAGAGCTGCGGGCAGGGACAGGCGCCCACCTCCCTTGGGGGCACTGCTGCCCTTTCAGTCCTGGGTCCCAGGCTGGGGGTGTGGCTGCCTTGCTGGGAACGGAGGTCACAGCTGGCAGTGGCTCACCTGACAGGTTCCTGTCTGGGCACCTTGTGGACCTGGAGTGGACTTTACCCCCTCCTGGGAGAGGCTGTGCTTGCCAGAGACTGTGCCACCTGCTAGGGGCCACCTCGCCTGCCAGATCTGGGGCACTGGCTCAGAAAGCTGACGGACATTGGTGTGGTGGGAGACTGGGCCAGTGAAGACATGGGCCCTTTGGTGCCACCTGCTCTTTGTGGCCATGAGGAGTGCCCCAGGGTAAATAGCCCTGTTTATAGTAAAAGGACCACACAGGGCGTCAGTGCCTCCAGCCGCATATCGCAGGGCACTGATCGAAGTCTAAAATGAACCATTTTCCTCCTGGCCTGTGTGAGTCGCAGGCAGCTTAACACGGATGTGTGATCCTGGCCCTGACCAGGTCTGCCCAGCGTCACGCATCAGGGACAGTCACCAGCTCTGGGGGAGGCCTGCTGCGGCTGGCAGGCAAGGAGTCTCGGAATGCTCTGAGGAATGTCCCCTCCCTCCATGGGCAGCCAGGGCTCCCAGGGCTGCCCCTCCCCTCCCTGGGGCCCAGGAGGCTCCCAGCACTGCCTTCCTGTGTGGTTTAAGCAGAGAAATTGTCCTGGGAGACGTGGTGGCTTCTGGGGCTGAGAGGACAGCCAGCTTCCTGGTGTCCTGTAGTTGCTCTGACAGTGCTGACCTGAGTCAGCCTGTGGCCAGCTCTGCCCTGCCGCCCTTCAGGGAGGGATCCTGGCAGAAGCTTTCAGTGTGGGATGGGCTGGGGCTGGGATGCGCCTGGTGGCTCTAGGTGGGGGGCAGTCTTCCTGAGGCCCAGGGAGCGCCACAGCCCCACACCTCTGTGACCCCCTCGGGGAAGGAGAGGTGCTGCCAGACCCCAAGGGCAGCCTCCTCTCCAGACCCACAGGGAAATGGCAGGGGGCGCCGGGGCCCAGCAGAGCTTTGATTCTTTTCCTTGGTGCACTGTGTCACGCGTAATAGTGGGGTCCACTGTCCGCATGGGAAGTGATTTTAACACTCGAGGTTCTGGGCACATGAGTCCCTTCGGTGGCAGCTTCCTTGTTTTTTATAAAAGTTAAAGGGAGGCTGATGAGAGCCGTGACTTCTTGTCTCACCTGTGGATCCTCAGGGCCTCCTGAGCACGGGCTTCCTGCTCCAGTGCAGCGTGGGGAGCCTCTGCCACCATGGGTGTGGCCTCGTGGCTGCTAGGCCCTCAAAGAAACCCGCCCAGGCTCACGGCCTCCTCAGAGTGCCCACCTGTGGGAAGGCCCTGCTGTGCCTACTGTGCAGACTTGGGGCTGAGGCGGAGGTGGTGTCCTTGTCCCTGAGGACGTGGGGTTGCCAGGCCTCTGCAGGGCAGCCCCTGACAAGTGTGTGGGCCCTGCTCAGGGAGGGACACTGTGGGGAACAGGCCCTCATGGCCTGAGGCTGGTGCCACGAGGCCTGGACATAGCCCGACCTGCCTGGGCACGAAGGGCCCACCTGGCTGCATGTGAGCCTCACACGGTGTGTCCACACGGGCCTTCCTCCCAGCTCCTCCTGGTCCTGGGTCAGTCAGGGCACCACACATCTTGGCCCCAAGGGTCTCAGGCCACTGGGACTCCACCCAGACATGCTGTGGTCCCTAGGTGCCAGGCTCTGAGTCTGCTGGGAGGGGCACGTGTCCCTGCTGGCCACATCTCACTGGCCAGAGCCGGTCTTAGGAGTATGTTGCTCCCCTGGGGACAGGAAGGGCGGCCCTGCCTTGTGCCCAAAGGAGGAAAAGGGTTGGACTAGGGACCAGCGCCTGTGGCAGCTTCAACCTGGGCTCCTCATTGCCCCTGGAGCTGCTGGGCCAGGTCTGGAGGACGGCAGGCAGGTAGGCAGGTGACGAGAAGATGAAGGGATGGAGAGCTCAGGGCACCTGAGCTACCAGGAGGGACCGGCCAGAGTGTCCCAGGAGAGGGGCGTGGCTTCCATCCTCAGGCTCTAGGGTGCCCAGGTCTCCTGCCCTGCATCTGGCAGAGTGAGTCCTGGGCTCTGTTCCCTGCTCCCTACGCCTACACGGAGACCTCGGCCCCAGGCTCTCAGGCTGGTGCCATGGAAGCTCCTGAGGCTGAGGTCGCCCCCTGCACCCCCCCACCATCAGCAATGTGGAAGGCAGAACCCTGGCTTGCTGTTGGCTGGGGCCATGGACGGCCCAGCATGGCCGCAGCCAGCGCTGTGTCTCCAGGCAGGTCCTGGGGGCGCTGAGCAGGGTGGGGCTGTGGTCACTGCCATGCAGCCTCGGGGAGGCTCTCATGATGAACTGTCCCCATGCTCGCCACGTGGAGGTGGCTCCAGCAGGCCCAGTGGCCGTGCCACCAGGCGTCCCAAGCAGCAGCGAGGACTGAGCCGGGTTTCGGTCCTGGTCTGCAGGTCCCCAGGGCCTGTGCACCCAAACTGCACCAGCTCCGGACTTGGGCTGTGCTGCTGTCGGGAAGCACGGTGGACTCCAGAGTCTACCCTCAACCCAGAGCCTGGCCTCCATCCTCAGACGAGCCCCCGAGCAGGAGCAGCTGTGAGGCTGTCTCCGCCCCCACAGGCCCCCCGAGGCCTGGGGACTGCCCTGCTCTGCTCTTACGGCACAGCTGTGCCCCACCCTGCCTCCTAGAGCGCACCAGGGCTCTGGCAGATGCTCAGGCACAGGAGGGCTGGACCCCCACCAGGGCCCTGGTCACCCTTCTCTGCCTTCCACCCCAGGACCCTGTAGCAGCCCAGCATGTCCCAGCGGCATTCAGACAGCGCATTGGAGGAGAAACTGCTGGAACACCGCTTCCACTCCGAGCTGCAGCTCGACGCCAATGGCAACCCCGCGTCCAGGCTCCCCATAGTCCGGGGCTCCCTGAGGTCCAGGACCAATGCCGCCTTCGAGCCCGAGGCCTCGTCCCCGTCAGGGGACATGGAGCCCCGGCACATCGTCCTAAGCACACAGAGCCCCGCAGCCCTCAAGATGGGCACCCAGCAGATGATCCCCAGGAGCTTGGCCGTAGCTAGCAAGGCCAAGGCCCCGGCCCGGCACCAGAGCTTCGGGGCAGCTGTGCTCAGCAAGGAGGCCTCACGGCGGGACCCCCACCGCCTCTCGGCTCCCAGCTTCTCTTTGGACGACATGGATGTGGACACAGGCCCTGGGGGGCTGCTGAGGCGAAACCTGCGGAACCAATCCTACCGGGCAGCCATGAGGGGCCTGGAGACGCCCCGCAGCACAGGGGACTCCGTCCAGCTCAGCCCCAAGCTCCAGGCTCTGTCCGAGGAGTCCAGCCAGCCTCCTGCCCGGTGCCCAGCCAAAAATAAGGTAGGGGCCTGCCTCTGGGCAGCCGGGTGAGAGGTGCCCTCGGGGCTCCAGAGCCCACGGGCAGGAAGGTGGCCTGACCCTCCTGGGCCTCCCTTGTCTGCTTCTCCGTCACCGCCGCTGCCATTCAGGGAGCCTGCTCTGCTGGCTCTGGATGTGATCGGGGAGCAGAGCCCAGCAGTCAGACTCGGTGTGAGCGTCCTGTCAGGCGGCAGAGGCTACGAAAGGCTAAGGCTTTTGCCAGGTCTCAGGCTGCAGCATCCCTGCTCCCACTCAGAGTGGACAGACAGCAGAGGCCCCGGGGGCACCCGCCCCCTCTGAGCCCAGGCAACCCGAGGGCCCCGGGCAACCACAGAGGGCCAGTGGGCAGGTGCCCTGCTGCCTGTAGCCTGGAAGAAGCCCCCCACCACTGCTGCTCCCCACACCTCTGCCTGCCTCGGTGGCCCTGGGGCTGGGCTGGCAGCACACGTTTCCCTGGATGGCAATGTGGCCAGGCTTTCCAGGACACTGCAGCCCAGGGGCACAGAGGGGCCTGATGGGGCTCCTGGACCCATGCTCCTTGCCCTCTGGGCCAGCATTACCAGGCTGGAGCACCAGGCCTTTGCTGCAGGCAGCCACAGAGCAGAAGGCATGTTCCTGGAGAGCCAGAGCCAGCTCCGAGGGCCTGCAGGGCCTCTGCCTGTCTGCTTGGTCTGCTCACCCAGTGGGCGGCGTCCGCAGGGCCCTTCTCTGTTTTTGAGACTTGTTGATTCAGAACTCTTCCCTGTGCGGGACAGAGGGGTCTGCCCCTGCTGGATGATCTGCTGGGACTTGTCCAGAAGCAGACCCAGGCTCAGGGCAGGCGGATCTGTGCGAAGGTCCTGGGGTGGGGCTCTGCCTCCGTGTGGCCCCGAGCAGGTAGAGCAAGTTCCTGAGCCTCCTGGGCCTTGGCACCAGGTGTCAATGGAGAGGACAGCCCTCACTCTGGCATATTCCTGGGAGCAGCATGCTGCCCTGGGCGCCAGGAGCAGGCTCAGTGTCCATGGGAAGGGCATGTTCACCCAGGGGCATCTTCTCCCCAGCTGCCTCCTGTGTCCAGGCTCCTGCCTGGACCCTGAGCTGCAGCCCCAGAAGCCAAGACTGCCTGTTAGATGAGGGCCACCAGCACCTAGCACGTCTGGGCCACCAGCTTCCACTGCGGGCCAGTGGTAGCTGAGGCAGGTCCTGTGTTCCCGTAGCCAGCCACTGTCCTCTACCACAGCCACCCCTGCTGTGCCTCTGAGATGCCCAGACCCCAGGCCCTGCGGGACCTCTGTAGGGGTTGCTCTACCCCAGGGGCCAGAACGGGTCCCACACTCTGTGCTGTCCACTCTGGGCCCCCACATCATCCTCTGGCCCACTCTCGGTGCTGCTGGAGGCCACACTCTGCGTGCCCCCACACTGTCCCCAGACCCACATTGTCCTTAAGGACACACTCAGTGCACCCCACACTCTGTCCCCTTCACACTCTGTTCCCTGTGCTGTCTCCAGGCCCCGCCTGCAGGGTCTCTTCATCATCGGATCCCAGTGGCCCACCCCCAGCCCTCACTTCCTGAGGATACCCACTGCTGGGGCTCCCTGCTGAGTGCAGCAGGCACAGTCCCTGTCCTCGCACAGCTTCTAGGGCAGGGGGAGCAGTAGGGCCCCAAGGGCTGGTAGGGGCTGCAGGAGCACAAGAGGGCTACAGCAGTCTGGAGGGCCTGGGGAGGCCAGGAGGCGGGAAGGCCTGGGAGGACCGCAGGAGGGGCTGGGAGGCCCGGGCAGGGAGGGAACCGGCCAGGAGTGGCCGGGAGCACCACGCCCACCTCCCTGTGGTAAGGGGAGTTCTCAGGCCCCACTGGTTCTGAGAACCAGAAAGCAGCTGGCGTTCCTAGAACCAGTGCACCTGTGAAACCCTGTGTCCCAGCCAGAAGTGTGAGCTGAGGCAGCGGGCGGGGTGCTCCCTAAGAGCCTTGTCCCCCAGTCACCTCTGCCAGCCCTCCTTGGGCTTCTGGGGCCCTGGCCAACTCCAGTCCTTGCTCTTCCTGCCACATCAGGTCCTCTTCTCCAAGGCCTGGGACAGCCCAGCTGCCACCCCTGCCCCTGCCCTGCCCTCTGCCAGCCACACCTGCCCACCTCGGCTTCTGCCAGGCGCCCTGGGCTCCCAGCATGTCACGCCCCACTCTCCCTGGCATGAGACTAGCTCTGCCCTCCCTCCAGGCAGTCCTCCTGGGCCCCCCCAGCCTCAGCCCTGTGCCCCTTCCCTGGGCCTTCCTGCCCGTCTAGGCCTCGGCTTGGTTGCCTGGCCTTGCAGGTCTGCCCTGAGTCTCTGGGTCCCCAGAGCGGGATCGATGTGGGCCCCACCTCCCCCTGCCCTGCTGACTGCTGGTGTTTCTGTCTCTTGCACAGAGGACTCTGGGTCGGAAACGTGTACACAAGGGTTCCTTTAAGGATGGTAAGTGGCTCCAGAGGCAGCTGGGGGCTGGGCTCTGCCACCGAGCTAGTCTCACTGGGGCTTTCCTGGGCGGGGGTTGCTCTGGTTTGATGTGCCAGGCCAGGGACTGAGGTCGAAGGGCTGAAGTGACTGTGCAGCTCTGATGGGTCCCAAAAGTTCCCTGAGACCCCCTTTCATAGGACCCCAAGGACAGGACAGAGCCCCCACACTCACCCAAGCATCCCACCCAGCCAGATCAGAGGGCACCAGCCCTAGGCACAGACTCCTGCCCACTGTGCTCTGCCTGGACTCTTCCAGGTCCGGGGGCAGCCTGATGGGTGTCAGGGCTAAGGAAGGGAAATGATGGCTGGTGCTTTGCCTGCTCTGCCGGGACAGCAAGGCCCAGCACAGACAGGGGCCTTGGAGCCCCAGGCCCAGACTCTGCTCAGTGGCCCTGCCAGGAATTTCCCTTCTTCCTCACCAGCCCCTGGAAGCTTTGTAGATGGCCACAGCCAGGGAGCAAGGACCTGATGCCAGCAGCCTGAGCTGGGAAACAGCCTGGCAAGTGGGCATGAAGTGGGTGGCTCTCGGGACGGCACCCAGGCACAGCTGACCCTGCAGTGCTCTGATCTGTCAGCTGGCCCCGGCCTAGAGGTGCCACATTCTGCACCAGGCTGCCACCTGCCTCCTGGGCTGGCCCCTGCTCAGCATAGCGGTCAGTTGACCAGAGGGAAGCCTGTCCTGGGGGCCTGCGCTGCCTGATGCTCTCAGGAGAGCTGTGGGGTCCTTGGGAGGGCTCGGCCTGCTCAGACCCCAGGCATGGGGGTAACTCTGCTCCCTTCTCCAGACCCCAGGTTTTACCAGGAGATCCGGGAGCGGGGTCTGAACACCAGCCATGAGTCTGACGATGATCTGCTGGATGAAACCTCCAGCGCTGAGGGAACCCAGAAGGTGGACACCACCATTGTGGTCAAGAGTTACCGGCCTGCCCAGATCACCTGGAGCCAGCTCCCAGAGGTAGGGCTGAGACAGGCTGAAGCTAGCCAGGTGGCTGCAGGAGGTCCTGTGGCATTTTCCATTCCAGGCTATGATGGTCAGGTCTTCACAGGGAGTGGAGCCACTACCCAAAAGCCCCTGCCGGTGCCAGGCCTGCCTGAGTCTCCCGAGCCTTGAGCTGTCCTTACCATAAGGGGCACCCTGAGGGTGTCACTAGGAGAGGAAAGCGCTTAGGGACACGCGAGCTTATCCTGTCACCATGCCTGTGACGGGCATCCTTGCTCAGACTGACCTTGGGGCACAGTGGGTGCAGGGGCCCTTCCCAGGCCCTCCTGCTGCAGGGTCTGAGTAAGAAGGCAGCAAGGGAGGGGGCTGCCAGGGCCTGGGGGCAGGCCAGGCCATCCCTCCCTCCTCACGTCTGGCATCCCTGCCCTGCTGGGCCTTGGGCTTGCTGGAGAGCAGGGCCAGGAAGCGGTCCTGATGCCTAAAGGGTGCTGGGGGCACAGCTGGCCACTGTGGATAGGCTCACGAGCCCTGTCCCGAGGGCCATGGGTGTGATGGGCAATGGGAGGGGTGGGCCTGGCTTCCCTTCATCTCAGAACCATGGGGCTCTGTTTGCTACCCCTGTGGAGGACCCTCCATGCCCCTGCCTGCTGTGGGATCCCCCAGGAAGGGCCCAGGATAGGGGCGAGGCAGGGCTCTCCTCCACCCCCACAGACAGAAATGTCCAGAAGTGCGTGTTTACTCCCCTGCTGGGAGTTGAGTCCGAGTGGCCTCCCCCGCCTGGGGTAGGCCCAGCACACTGCACCCAGTAACCCTGCCGGATATGCAGACCCAAGCTTGGGCAGGAGGCAGCATGGGGCCTGGGCGCTGTCCATGGCCTCTGCCCAGCTCAGTGGGAGGAGAGCACCAATCAGGGCAGCCCTGGGTCCTGCAGAGGCAGCACCCCAGGCAGTGTGGCAGGCCAGCCTGTACTGGCATGCTCACAGGGACAGGGTGTGCCATGACTCGAGGGATCCACACTCCAGCCAAGGCAGCTGCCAGCGCAGGCCCTAAGGGCAGAGCACTCCTGCAGTGCCACCGCCTTCGCCTGTCCTGAGCCCACCCTTCCCTCCACAGGGGGCTCTGCACCTCTCCCCCAGCACAGGTTTTTAGGATAAATCTGCCTGCTTGACCTGTCCTCATGGTCACCCTGGTCACCTGGGGGCTGCCATGAGGCTCTGGGGCTGCTCTGGGAGGGTGCCACAGAAAGCATGATGAGAGTGAGGGGCTTGGTCAGCCCTGAGGCGACCGAGCTGTGCACAGGTGACTGCAGGCATTCCAGTGGAGTGACTGTCCAGGTGCCCGCCCCCTCTGGGCCCCCACAGTGGCTGTGGTCCAGGGCAAGGGCAGAAGTGGGGACTTTGACTCCAACTCCCAGGATGTACAGCCTTCCTGCCCACGCTGCCCTCCCCAGGTGCTGGAGTCAGGCGTGCTGGACAGCCTGTCCACAGAGGAGCGCAAAAGGCAGGAGGTAAGCCACAGGCGGGGACGCCAAGCAGAGGGCGCCGCCCAGCCGCGCACGGGCCACGCCCAGGCCAGGACGGTCAGCCCCTCAGGCCACCTCATGGGTCCTCGGGCAGTGTCGTGGGGGCTCCCCTTCCCCCTGTGGGACAGGGAGGGGAACCCTTGCCTGGTTTCCTGCAGCTGACCAGTGGCCAGGCCAGAAGGCAAGCCAGGGAAGTCACCCACAGCTGGGGAGGCCACCCTGACAGCCCCATCCAGGGTGCCCCAGGGCCCGCCCCACCTGCCTCTCCTCCACACCATGTCCTCCTCTGTGCACGCTCCTCTGGGCAGGCCGCTCACCGCCTGTCCTCACCACAGGCCATCTTCGAGATCCTCACGTCCGAGTTCTCCTACCTGCACAGCCTGGGCACCCTGGTGGCTGAGTTCCTGCAGTCCAGGAAGCTGCGGGAGACCATGACCCAGACAGAGCACCACCACCTCTTCTCCAACATCCTGGACGTCCTGGCCGCCAGTCAGAGGTGAGACCTCGCTCAGCCCTCCACCACGGTCTCTGGGCCTGCGTCCCCAGGACCCCGGGAAGGCTGCCCCGCCCTGGATGGTCATCGCTGTGATGCTGTCTGCAGGCTGTTGAAACCTGCCTGCGTCCCTGTGCGAGGGACAGTTTTGAGCAGCTGCTGGGATAGAGCGTGACAACCTCCACGGGCCCTTGAAGTTACTGA
This sequence comes from Geosciurus inauris, assembly GCA_004024805.1. Lineage (NCBI taxonomy): Eukaryota > Metazoa > Chordata > Mammalia > Rodentia > Sciuridae > Geosciurus > Geosciurus inauris. The sequence continues at coordinate 39,509 of PVHX01014866.1, forward strand.
GAGCTGACTGTAGGGACGAGTTGAGCATCAGGGTGGTGGGAGTCCTAGACTCTCACAGGTGGAGCACCCCAGGGGCACGGCCGTGGGCTCACCGCAGTGCTGGGCACGGGAGGCCTCGTGAAAGCATGTGCCAGAGGCCTGCACCACGCAGGCAGCAGTGCCCCAGGGTGCTCACTGGCCAGAGGCAGCCTCGAGTTGCAGCCCCAGGTTGGGTTCTGCCCAGGAGTGTCTGGTGGCCGGGCGAGGCTCTGGTTGCAGGGCCTGAGCGGGGAGGGCTGGCCGTGCAGGCACAGGTCCATGAGGGACTGTGCACATGCCTGCACTGAACCCCTCAGAGCCCGTCCCCCTGGCCCCTGTGCCCCAGGAGACCCTGGGCCTCCTCCAGCTCCCTACCCTCAGCTTTGTGGACCTCATGGGACTGGTGCCTGGGTCCCCTGGTGGGCTGGGTGGGTCAGGTGAGATGGTCAGGTTGTATGGTTCCAGCTGGACCCTTGGAAAATGGCTGCTGGCTCCTTCAAGTCAGAATCAGCCCAGCCCTTCCTGAGCCGCACGCAGAGTCTGCTGCCTGTGGGTACCCTCCCCACACAAGAAGTTTCAGGGCCGTAGGGGTCAGAGAGCAAGGGACTGTCCTGTGTCTGGAGACGGGCTTCCTGTAGTGCGTCAGTGACTGCTGTGGGAACCTCCCAGCCCCAACTTGGCGGAGGGGAAGGGGAGGCTGTCTGCATGGCAGCTGCCCCTCCCTTGTACTGACTCTCACCCCTATATGCACTCCTGTCCCCCCAGCGCAGCCCTCTCTGTGTCCCGGGGTATTGTGTTTACTTCTGGTCTCTAGAGGGCTTTGGACTGGCCGTTACTGGGATGGAACTCCCTGGCCATCTCCCCCGGCCACTCCCAGTAGCCTCCCCTGGAAATGAGCACTGTTTGGGGTCAGGTCTGATGGCCATCTGTCCCAGACCTCTCTGAAGCCTTGGCACTTGTGAATCTCGGCTGGCTGGCCCACCTCGTCCAGGCAGCAGGGCCTTCTCTTCACCGTCCATGCGTCTAGGGCTCTCTGCCCTTGACCCACTGTCCTGTCTGCCCAGCCTCCCAGGGAAGTGGCTTCTGAATGTCCCTGCTCATAGGAAGTGAGGTCGCTGTGTGAGTGGAGTGCCTGGCTGGTCCACATTCAAGCCAAGAAGGGGCTTCTCAGGTGAACAGAGGTCTGGTGGTGAGGGACACCCCATCTCCTTGGCCAGGGCATGGAGAGGCGGGCAGGGCTCAGGGTCTGGCACTGTGAGCACCGCAGGACGGACTGAAGGCCCTGCGCACCCGGCAGCCGTCACAGCTCCAGCCGAGCCCGGGGTGGGACATGGGCCAACTGACAGATTAGCTCAGCTGTCATTGCCCTGGGCCAGGGTCTGCCTCCTGGAGGAGGTCGGGCTGGTGGTCACCTCCAAGGAGTCTTTCAAAGAGCCCAGGCTGCCCACTCAGAACAGGGTGCAACTTCTGCAGGTGGCCTTTTTGGAAGCCTGATGTGCACAGCTCCCAAGAGGCCTCCGGCCACATTAGGGAGCTTGGCTGGCAAGGCTGCTGCGATGCAGGGCCTGTCCCTGGGGGGAGGTGGCCTGCCTTGTCCCTCCAGGCTCCAAGTGCAGCCCCTCTGTGTGCCCAGGGGGCTGGGCACTTGTGTCTGTGTCCCAGAGCTTATTTCCAGGGGCAGGCCCTGGGCTGGATGCGCTCAGGGAGCGTCCCTGGAAGGAGCTGCTGTGTCCTGGGCCTCCCTGGGCGCGGCTAACAGTCCCATGCAGGACACCTGCTCTCTCCCGCCTTGGGTCCTGTCAGGCGTGCGATCTGGCCTGCTGAGCAGCGTGCGTGTGCACACGTGTGCGTGTGTGTGTGCGCTCGCCTGTGGGTTACATTTGTGCTCGTGGTGGCAGACCACGAAGGTGGGCCCTCTGCCCTGCCTCCCTCTGAAGGTTCTTCGAGGCCCTGGAGCAGCGGCACAAGGCGCAGGTGTGCGTGGAGGACATCAGCGACATCCTGGAGGAGCACGCGGAGCAGCACTTCCACCCCTACGTCGCCTACTGCTCCAACGAGGTCTACCAGCAGCGCACCCTGCAGAGGCTGACGTGAGTGGCCGTGTGATCTCTGTACAGCCCGCCAGGCTCCCGCCAGCAGCTGGAGGGACAGCTGTGTCCTCTGTTGCAGAAGCAGCAACACGGCCTTCCGCGAGGTCCTGCGGGAGATCGAGAAGCAGCCCACGTGCGGGGGCCTGCCCATGATCTCATTCCTCATCCTCCCCATGCAGAGGGTGACCCGGCTGCCGCTCCTGACGGACGTGAGTGTGCAGCCAGGCCAGCTGGCAGAGGGGCGGCTTGCGCAGCCGTCCACCCGGCCCACTGTCCTCCACGCTTGCTGTGCCTGCATTGTTTGGTCAGTTACGACGGTGGTTACCAGATGGCGTGAACCATCGTGGGCATGTGTGGGCAGCACCCTGATCGCCACCACCCATAGAGCACGCACGTGCCACCTTCTGCCCACAGGACCCAGCTGAGCTCCATGGCTACACAGGGAGGCTCAGTGGACCTCAGACTCTTGGGCCACTGGAGCATGTACAAACCGGGCTTCCCGGGGCCACTCCCCAGGCTAAGGGGAGATGGTCTCAGCTGGGAAGGGGTGGGGTGTGAGGCTCCAGCTCCCGTTCCCATCAGCCTGGGCTGGCTGAGCCCCCAGGGCCGGAGGCCACTTGGGTGTATGTACATCAGTAGGGACCTTCTGGGGCCTTCGACCCCTCTGCGGCCCACCCAGGACCTGGAGTAGGGGGAGCCCCGCCTCAGGCAGGGCTCCTAGAAGGACCTTAGCCCCTCACATCTGGTGTCTTCCTCAGACGCTCTGCCTCAAGACCCAAGGCCACCCTGAAAAGTACAAGGCTGCCAGCCGGGCACTGAAGGCCATCAGCAAGGTGAGGGGGTCGGGGCAGGGAGGGGTGCACCGCCCAGCTCTGCCCCACCCCCCCGGTGGCACAGACCCTCCCTCGCTTTCCATGGTTCTGAGGCCTGGAGCCATGGGACTCGCAGTCAGCGAGACCACAGGACAAACCAGGCCCACCCAGCGCCACTGGAAGGGGAGGGCTGGCATCGGGAGCAGCAGAGCCAGGTGTGGTGGGCAGCACCTGGCTCTGCCCGCTCGCAGCCTGCCCTCGCCTGCAGCTGGTGAGGAGGTGCAATGAGGGGGCCCACACCATGGCGCGCACGGAGCAGATGTACACGCTGCACACACAGCTGGACTTCGGCAAGGTCAAGGTAGGCCCTGCCTGGCCCAGACCCCTCAGACCACTGCCCACCCCACCCCACGCTCCCTGCTGTCTTCCGTCTGAGGTCAGGGGTCCCGCCTACAGCGGCTGAGCTGGAGAGAAGCTTTGGGGTGCCTGCGCTAGGGGCCTGGGAGCCGGTGCCCGCATCTGTCCCTGCTGCAGTTTCCCGTGGGAGCGGGCTTATTACACGCCCCTCAGGAGGCAGCGTGCAGAGATGGCCTCGCTGGCCCTTGCACCCCCAGAGGGCAGGCCCCGGCTCCTTGCTGGCCGGCTGGGGCTAGGCATGGCCTGAGGACAAAGGGGCAGGGGTGACCTGAGGCCAGTCCAGATCTGTTTTCTGTGGGGCTTGCATTCTAGGGAAGGGGCAGATGCTCCCATCCTGGCCTGGGCAGCCCTCAGCGCCATCCCTGGCAGGCAGGGCTCAGATCCAGGCACCCACAGACCCCGAGCACCCGGAGACCAGCCTCACCCGTGTTACCCAGGGCCCAGCCTCAGCAGCCGTTCCCCCAAAGTGGACCTGGTTGGGCCTCTGGTCCTGGTGTCCTGTCCACTTGGCACCCCTTTGTCCATTTGGAGGTTTCCTGGCTCGGGTGACAAGTCACAGGCCACCCAGGTCGGGGCCATGCGGTGAAGCCTCAGAGGTCCCAACCAGGGCAGGACGATCCTGCGATGGGGTGGGCTTTGTGGAGGCGGTGTCGGGGGACGGCCGCTGACTGCTGCCCCCCATGCCCTTCACGTGCTCAGCTCCCAATCCTCCTGTTTTGGCCACAGCACCCCAGCCACAGCAAGGGCCTGGTCCCGGGCCTAGCTGGCCCCGAGTGCGGCTCTCATGCCAGCTGGTCTCGAAGCCAGCTCTTACAGTGGGCCTGGGTTGGGGAGGGCAGGCTGTCCAGGGAGGGGACAGCATGACGGAAGCCAGAGGGAAGAGGTGGTGGGGCTCCTGTGGGTGTCCAGAGGGAGATCATGTGGGCTGGCATGGGAGTGGCCTCAGCTGCCAGCCCAGGAGCAGGCCCCGGCCCAGCAGGGCCCATCTGCCTGCCTCTTATTCGGATCCTTTGGTGGCCATCCCCCTCTGCCCAGCTTGGCCCCAGGCCCCCAGGGTGGGAAGGAGCTGTTTCTGAGTCAGGGTCAGGACAGGCCCCAGACACTAGCATGTGGCCATCCCAAGCTGGCCTTCAACCAGGCCTCCTGCCCTGGGGACACAGAATCTGTGTGAATGCCATCGGGCACTGCCACTCCAGGATAAGATAGTGTGTACCCTCCCTGGGACTGGTCTCTGTCCCCAGTGCAGGTCCAATGTCGGGTCAGTGCCCAGGGAGCCTGTGGGCCTGACTGGAGGCCACACAGGGCTATCCTGGGCTGCAGGCAGGGTCAGGGCCCAGGGTCAGCACAGCACCTGTCAGGCCCTCCTCCAAGGCCCAGCTACCTCTCGCCCCAGCCTGCCCAGCTCCCCCAGGGCCACCAGCCGGTCAGCTGGTTTTAGACAGGGATTGTCCCCAGCCTGTACCACCTGTCTTGTCCCCGCCAGGGGTCTTGTTCATCTGTCCTCTGTCCCCAGTCCCTCCCGCTGATCTCTGCCTCCCGCTGGCTGCTGAAGCGCGGGGAGCTCTTCCTGGAGGAAACCGGGCTTTTCAGGAAGATCGCCAGCCGGCCAACGTGCTACCTCTTCCTGTTCAACGACGTCCTGGTTGTCACCAAGAAGAAGAGGTGGGGCTGGGGAATGGGGGCCGGGAGGGACGGGGAGCAGCCTGGCCCAGGTGTCACGGGAGCCCCTGACTGCCTGTGTCCCACAGCGAGGACAGCTACGTGGTCCAGGATTACGCCCAAGTGGACCACATCCAGGTCAGGAAGCTGGAGCCCTCGGAGCCGTCTCTGCCCGGGGGTGGCAACCGCAGCTCCTCCGTGCCACACCCCTTCCAGGTGACCCTGCTGCACAACAGTGAGGGCCGCCAGGAGCACGTCCTGCTGTCCTCGGACTCCGCGTAAGATGGGAGGGGCTGCGTGGGGAGGGGTTGGCGTGAGTCCACACGTGCGGGCGCTGCCGCAGGTGCCGAGCCTGGGATGAAACAGCCCACTACGTGGTGCCTGTGTTCCCGAGGGCACGTCAGCAGGTAGAGGGCTGAACTGTCCAGTGACCAGGAATGGGGGTGTATAGGGGAAGCAGGCAGGGATGGGGTGTGGGTGGGGTTGGTGAGGAGGCCTCACTATTGACATGGTGACATTTAGGTCAAAATCCCCAGGAGAGGAGAAAGGAGTGCTCAGTAGGGGGCACAGCCATGCAAAGGTCCTGAGGCAGGAGCACTCTGTCATGGGGCAGTGAGGTGGATGGCCAGAGGCTGGAGCACAGTGAGCTGGGGACAGCGGGGCAGGTCAGCCGCAGGGGTGGGCCCACATGGGGCCATGGCCACCCAGGGAAGGGAGAAAGCAGGGCCTCACTCAAGCTCCCGGGCCCCCAGGAGTGACCGGGCCCGGTGGATCACGGCGCTCACCTACAAGGAGAAGCAATGGAAGGGCCTAACCAACAAGGGAGGTGAGCTGGGGCTCCGGAGGGAGGGTGGGAGCCGGCCTAGGAAGGAGGTGCTGCCCGCGGGTGTGTATCCACGCAGTGCGTGTGCGTGCACGAGCCTGCGGCCCAGCTCTGTTCACCCCTCAGGAGGCCTTGCCCCAACCCCATAGCTGGGAGCGCAGGCCACAGAGCAGGCGGGCACCCCAGCTCCGTCCCTGCCCTGTCCCTAAGGGGAGAGAGTGCCTTGTGCCCATGCCAGGTGCTGTGGCCTTGAAGGCAGGGTCCTGTTCTGCAGCCTCTAGAGGGCCTGTGTTGGCCAGAGGGACGTGGCCCCTGTGCGTGTGCTGGGACGCCTGGTGGCCCTGTGGACAGGTGCCTGTGGAGGCTGTTGACAGGGTGGGGGGACCCTTGCTTGCCTCCGGCTGCACGGAGCTCCTGGCTCAGCCTCACCTGGACTTCCTGGTGGCTGATGCCCCTCCCCACCAGAGCTGCCCCAGGTAGAGGTCACCAAGGCCTACTTTGCAAAGGAGGCGGACGAAATCACACTGCAGCAGGCGGACGTGGTCCTGGTCATGGAGGAGGAGGCCGGTGAGCGCGAGGGGCGGAGCCCGGGAGTGCTGGGTGGCAGGGTGACGCGTGCTCACGGCCTGCCTCCTCCTCCTTCAATTACTTCGTCAAAGGGAGGACTCTGTCCCCAAGTCACAGGATCACTCTGTGCCCTAGGTGGGGAGGGGCGTCTGCTCTCCTAGGGGTCCCGGCTCGACCGGGGCCCAGGATGTGCCTGCAGAGTGGGACAAGCACAGCCCTGACATCCCTCGTAGTGGGAGTCCCTGGGGCCAGGTGCCCGCGGCGTCCCTCTCAGCACCCCACTTCTGCGTCAGGGTGGCTCTATGGAGAGAGGCTGCGGGATGGAGAGACGGGCTGGTTCCCCGAGGACTTTGCCCGCTGCATCACCAGCCGTGTGGCAGTGGAGGGGAACGTGCGCCGGATGGAGCGGCTGCGGGTGGAGACAGACGTGTAGGCGGCAGCCTGCGGCTCAGAGCCAGCTGTGGCTTCTCAGCCCCCAGCCAGGAAGTGGCCTGGCTCCCGGGAGCATGCTGGGCTGTCCGAGGGCCCACAGTTCCTGGCTTGGGACTCTGCCCAAGGAAAACCACACCCTCCAAGGAAGAGTCCTGGAGGCAGGCTCCCGGCCGGCCAGCCTGAGCCCAGCCGGCCCACCCCTCCCCCGGCCGTGGCCACCACACCTCCAACCTAGGGCACCCCAGCAGCCATACCCAGTGATAAAGGCCTGCCACATCCCTGGGTGGGGATGATGGAGGCCACCGCCTGCCCATGCCCCTCCTTTCCCCTGGTGAGACAGAAAGGCCCTGAGTGCCCAGGGTTGGCCCTGTCCTGAGAGGAGGGCTGCCAGCGGGAGGCGACCTGCAGGGCCAGCAGGGCCACTGTGACTTTGAGTTTTAAAATGACATTAAAGTGTTTCTTCAGAACTTGAATTTCTGCAGTGAATCTGAGTCCAGAAGAAGGTGACACGTGTCCCAGTGAAATACACAAAGTGCTGTGGGTTGTGGCTGGCCCCCCTGCAAGGTCACCCCATGCTCATCCTTGGCTCTGGCCATCTGCTCACCAGCTGGAGTGTCATGGGCAAGGCCTGGGGCTCCTGCTTATGTGGGCCTTGCTGGGCCCATCCTGGCGGGGGGTCTGAGGACTCGGATTCCACAGGCTCCCCCTGGGGTGGCCCCGCAGTGAAGGCAGCCCCGTTCCCATGCACCCCAGCCCTCTGGGAGCCCTTGGGGACCTGCAGATAGGAGAGGCCTCAGAGCTGACCTGGGCTGGCCAGGCTGGAGGACAGGCTGTGGAAGCTCTCCTCGGCCCTCTTGGGTCCTGCGCTGACGGCCCCTTGCCCTTCTTGGCTTGGGTGCTACTGTTGTTGGGGAATGTGCCCTGACCCTGCAGGGGCCAGCTCCTGTACAAATCAGGGGTGCATCTTCCCTAGGTGCAAATCACAGCCGTGACTGGGAGCCGCCCTGTACCCTGCCAGTCCTGGGGCAGCCCCAGGAGAGGTGAGGATGACCTGTGGGAGGGCACTGAGTCGGAGCTGCTGCACCAGAGGAGAGGGCCAGCTCCCCCTGTGGTCTTCATGGCCTCTGGCAGCTGGGAGGGCCAAGTCCAGGCCCAACCCAAGCAGGACCGTCCCAGGCCGCGGCTCTGGTCAGTGGCTGCACTGCACGAGGGGAGGGCAGGTCTTGGAAAGAGAGGCTGGGTCCGGGGGTGACCCACCAGAGGGCCCCACTGCCCCCACTCCCCAACACACAGGCATCTCAAGTCTCCATCCTGCCTGAGCTGGGTGACTTCTTGCTCTCCTGCAGCTGCAGTGGGACAACAGGGAGACAAGGTGTGTGTACCTGTGCTGTGCATGCACGTCTCGGGCGCACAGAGCCATCTTCATGGAAATCCAGCTGCCCCACAGCCCTGCCTGTCCTCACCACTGACCCCAAATCAGGGCCCAGGAGGGGCACGCTGGCCTAGCACTTGACTCCCCATCCACAGTTCAATTAGGGAGCAAAGTGGGTTTTGAAGGCCACCAGTCTGGGGCTGTCTCCAGAACGCATTTTTGCCCCCTGGGACAGGTGGCTCAGCCTAAGCCTTGGTTCACCTGGAGGTGGTTAGGGCAGTGTGGCCGCCTCAGCAGGGGGTGAGGACAGTAAGCCAGAGGAAGGACAGTCTGGGGCTGAGGGTGGCTGGGGCCACCTGGGTCCAGCCCAGGCCAGGCCTGCTCAGGACAGGAAACCCTGGCAGTCGGGAAGGCCGGGGTCTGGGCTGCCGGGAAGGTGTGTGGCCGCCGGCAGGGCAGGTCCAGCCGAGCCCCGCCAGTGCCGCGTGCACCTCCACAGCCGAGGCAGCCTGGCCGAGCGTGATCCCTCGCCGAAAAGCCCCAGGGCCCAGCCCGCCCATTGTGTCAGGCACTCCCCCCACAATGGGGGTCCTGTGGAGGATCCTGCCATACCCACCTGGCTGGGCAGGGGTAGCTGGCACCAAGGGCAGGCCTGCCTAGCCACCCTTCCTCCTGTCCAGCTGCGTGTCCCAGGGAGGCCCTTGGCTTCAAGGAACCCCTATTGCAGATGGGGGACTGGAGACCCAAAAGCTCTACCCACTGCTGGGGTCACGGGGCTTGCGGGGAACGTCAAGGCTTTCAATGACACCAGCCAGCTCTAGCAAGACCTGTGCCCGTGGGCCACCGAGGTGCCCAGTGTCCCAGCCCCCACAGGATCTGGCCAGCCTGGGGCAGCCTGGGGCCCGCGTTAGGGCACTGGGGAGAGGGGGCTTTCCCAAGTCCCCCCGGGACAGCAAAGCCGTGGCCTAGGGACTGGGGACAAGGGCTGAAGTCCACCTCAGCAACCAGTGCCCAGCCCAGAACGGGCAGAGTGGACTCTGGCAGGGTCATCACCAGCCGCAGTGA
>PVHX01014867.1:0-48765 GCA_004024805.1 Geosciurus inauris
TGTGCCTGGCTAATTCCTATTTTATTGATGGCCTCTTTCCTCTCCCCTCACCGCCAGAATGGGAAGAATTTATGGCGAATTTGTTGTTGAATGAGTAAGCTAATAGGTGATGTATGATTTGGTGGAGAAATAATTTCAATACTGGTAGGAGTGGTAAATAAGAAACTTGTTTGCCCTGGAAATGAAAAAGCAAGTCGAGGAAATGTTGCCAAGCACAATGGTATGGAAACAATTTTGTGTTAAAGATTTCCCGCGTGCAGGGATTCCTGAGCAAGGCAGTCACATAGCTCTGCTAAGTCTTGGATAGAAATGTTTTCTTTGCCAATAAGTAGGAGTCACTGGGCAGCTTGCCCTTTGATTACTTGAACTGTTTGTTCAAGTAATAAGCTGTGACCACTAAGCCCTTCCCTTGCTCTGCTAGATACTGTCCTCGTCTACTTTAATCCTTTTGACATCCACAGGAAGGCGGTTCTGACAGCGTCCCCATTTTACAGATTGAAAAAGTGAGTCCTGGGGTGTGTCCCTTCCTCTAGTAGTTGTGCTGGTAGAAGCTCTCCATAGCCAGCCCTCCTTGGGAATAGGTATGCTTCAGTATTTTGTTCGAACAACTGTTTAAAAGGCAAAAGAACAATGAGAAGGTGGGTAGGTTGTTTCTATGTCAAGTTCAAAAACAACTTCAGGGTGTGTTTGCTCAGTAGATTCTGCCCAGCTTAGGTGTTAGTAAAGGTGTTAGTAAAGCAAACTGTTTGTGCTTCATAAATAGGTTTTTATTTTGGAATCTTTCATCAAAGAGCCCAGAGAGATGTCTGGTTGTTTCATCTGAGATCAAGCCTACTCTGTCTCATGCCTGGATTTAACACTGCTTTATGGACATCATCTCTGTGAGTCACTAAGCCCACAGGAAGGTGGAGGCCCACAGGAAGGTGGAGGCCCACAGGAAGGCTGTTCTGACATTATCCCTATTTTACAGATTTAAAAACTGAGTCCTGAGGCCCCTAAGCTCAAGTCTACATGCTGGTTAGGATTTGAATTCACATCCTCAAAAGTAGAACCCCTCTTAAGAGAAATGCTCCTGCTCTGATTAGTGGCTCTCCCCAGCATCAGAGAAGTGAGGATCTCATGTACAATGGCTTTGGTGAGCCTTTGGGTCTTGTCCAATGTCCTTTTTTTTCAGGATTTCTTCTCAGTGGTTGATGTCCAGGCAGAGTGCAACCAAGAAAAGCAACTCAGGGTGTAAAAAGATCCTTAATGGCTAAGTACTATTTGTGCCTTCAAGTTGTTCCTATCTGCACTATCTGTTGAATGCACAGATGTGCACAGATTACCTTTAGCTTTAAGTCCTGATGTGGACTAAGAAAGCCATACTGGTTTACAGTGCCCAAATCAGTTGTGGACTTTATTCTACAGTCCTGCATATTATAGATTTTCTTGGTTTCTCCTTGGCTTCTAATGCTCCAAAAATCTATCATCATGTTGAGATAGTCTTGCAGACCATGCCATAAAAATTGTCTTTGATGCCAACTGCAGAAAAATATTGCTGTTTTTTATTGGAGGGGGAGGGAAAATTGGCATCAGCTAAGAAATCGCTGTGAATTCACTCTCAATGCTTACGTTCTCTCTGGTTGGCTACTTCACAAAGCCTCAAGCTCCATGAAACAGCATCAGAGACAATAAAAGAAACAAGAAAAAAAAAAAGAAAGCACGGGACATTAAAAAGGCATCCTGAATGATTTTCATAAATGCAACAGGACTTTAAAAAAAGAAAAAGCAATTTCATGTCTACTCCAGGTAGACACATAAAATCTTATGAACAAGTTCAAAGTCTCATTCATGAGGCTTTCATGAAGATTCTTTTAAAAAGTAAGGGAAAGGAATCAGATGGGAGGAGATGGGGAGGAAAGTGATATTTGGGCCCCGCACGTTTGGAAATCAGGGAAAGGCTTCCTTACACCTTCTCTCCTTAGAAATGTCAGAGTCTTGCATCTAGCTCCCCGTTAGTGGCGTCTAGACAGAGGTTCCCCTTGTCACGGGGCTCATTAGTATTCACCATTAATTCATATTTTCAAAGCAACAAAGGAGAAAACAGTAGTACGAAGAATAAGGAAGTGTCAAATCCTGGGAGTAACATTTCAACGCAGTGTTGCAACTGAGGTGAGCGGAGGTTGCACTGTTTAAAAGCCAATCCAAACAGAGGGGAAGAAAGCTCGCTGTCTTTTTCCGCTTCGTGCCAAAGGCATCCTGCCAGGTCCCAGCTTCTCTCTTCTTATCTGGAAAGTTCCCTTCATCCTGGCTTCACCTCTAGGTCACCTCGGAGAGACCTCATTTCGGTAATAATGACAGTGTACATTGACAAAGCACCTACTTTGTGCTAGGTGCTGAGCTGAGGGTTTTTATGAGGATCATCTCATTGCACATCACAAAGACCCTATGAGGTCATGTCCACATTATCCCTTACTTTACAGGCAAGGTAACGTGGGACAAAATGGGTAACTAACTGACTGGCTTGGGGCTAGTCAGCTGCTAAATGTCCTGGCGGAAATGCAAACTCTTGTCATCTGGCTCCAGAATTTATGCTTTAAATGGGGGGGGGGGTGCATCGTTCACAAACAGGACAGCTATTCCTCCAGCTGCAATGGACCCTGCTCTCCTGGAGGCTCATTCACAGCCACACTCTTCTCCTGCTTGATAGGAGGACATTCAGATTTTGGGTGATCAAAGTACAGATTGAAAAAGACCATACATTGAGTGTGTGTTTTCCTGAGTCTCCTATCCTAATCTAGGGGATGGAATATAAGCCTAGTGATGTTTCTCTACCAGCAAACTGATAATTCTGAGCTTCTCCTTGATGGATATGTAAAGCTAATGTATAAAGTTGCATTTTCAATTAATTTTTTGCAAGGGTACCAGGGATTGAACTCAGGGGCACTGCACCACTGAGCCACATCCCAACTCTATTTTGTGTTTTATGCAGAGACAGGGTCTCACTGAGTTCCTTAGCACCTCGCTGTTGCTAAGGCTGGCTTTGAACTCGCGATCCTCCTGTCTCAGCCTTCCCAGCCTCTGGGATTATAGGCATGTGCCACCGTGCCTGGCTCAATTTATTTTTTAATAACATGCCCGCGTCACCTAGGATACATGCGTTCTCTGTTTCATTTGTCTTCTTTTTTTGGTCTATCCTCATCCTAGCATATGTTTCAACCATTCTTTACACCTCTCTCCCCTTTTTTATTTTTGCCTTTCCCACAGTAAACCTTGCCTGGCTTGCTATGCCATGTCAGGCTCCAGGCTCAGAACTGGGCTTATAAGGATGAATTAGTGGGTGGATCTCAGACATGAGATCATTGAAGGACTGAAGGACTTCTAAGCAAATCAGCTTAGAAAATAATAGCTAACATTTATTGACACTATCAGCCAGTCTTAGCACATTACAGGTATTTCCATTCTAATCTTTAGTTAGTTGCTACTATTCCCATTTTATAGATGGGAAAACCAAAGCAGAGAGAGGTTAAATGACTTGCACACAGATTCATAGCTGGCATGGACAGCTTGCATTACACAATTGAGAATCTGGCTTCAGGGTCTGAAGCACCATTCTGCTTTATAAATAAATTATACTGGGGTAAGACAGCAATAGGTTTCACCTGCGTGGATCAAGCACAGATGAAACCTAGAATCTTTTGTTTTTGGTACTAGGGATTTAACCCAGGGGCACTTTACTACTGAGCTACATCCTTAGCCCATTTTTAATGCTTTACTTCAATACAGGGTCTTGCTACGTTGCTTAGGACCTCACTAAATTGCTGAGGCTGGCCTCAAACTTTTGATCCTCCTGCCTCAGCCTCCCAAGTCGCTGGGATTACAGGCACGCAACCCCGCACCTGACCTGAATTGAGTGTTGAGGGATAAGTAAAAGTTAACCAATCAGAGAAAATATATGCCTGGCATGGAAGATAGTCTATGCAAAGGCACAGGGATCTGTGAAAACAATGTAAGTAAATAATTTACAGAGGTTGGATAACAGACGAATAGAAGATGTGGTGACATGGGACTGTGAGCTCAAGATCGTGGACAAAGCCTGCTGTGTTTTCCACAGAAAAGCACTTGGGCTATTTTGTGGGTAACAGGGAGCTATTAAAGGCCCTATGCAGGAATGTGTTCTCACTGAACTCTGATTAGAGCATCCTCCGCATAATCCAAAATGCAAATGGACTTGAGGATGTGACCCCTTTCAGAGAATTCTTTTAATCTGAGTTTTGATTCTTTGTATTTTTTTCTTTACCCTTTCTGATATGTCTTAATCTACTAAAAGTGAGATATAGTGGAGAAAAGCAAATGTAGTTTCAGTTGTCGGTCTAAACAACATTTTGTGCACTGTCCAGAACTGGAGGGGTGAGTGGGGTGAGGGCAGGTGAAGCAAGAGATGAGATTCATTGTGACCTGGATCCAAAAAATAGTCTGCAAGGTTACTAGTCCCAATAATTCCTTGATATGTACTTTTTTTAAAAATGTATCTCTTTCTCTTACAGATAGCAGCCAAAAGAAAAACAAACCTGCTTAATTGAAGGAGCAGATCCATTAGGATATGGTTAATTGAGGCCATGCTAGACAAACTGATGGTAGAGCCATTTATCCTGTTGTTTTAAGGCTCTTGATTTGATCTCCGTGGGGATCTGTTAGTTTCAGTTAAGAGTTTTCATCTGTTGAGCTCATGCTGATTGATTTGTAGTATGTGTTTTGGGTAGTTTTCTGAGGTGGTTCCTGGGTCTGTGAGAAAGTCCGCCGTATATTACGAGTATATGGACTAGTAACATCTGCTGTAGTCACTGGCGGGGAGAGTTGTAGCATGTGGGTTAGGTCATTTCTATCTCTGATGAAGAACTGACGCAAAGTCACACATATTCAGTGTCCTATTTTGACTGTGCACTTCAAGAACTGGAGCTAGTGGAGATAAAAAATGATTGAGGTCACACGGATTATCCCCTAACCAGGGCCCACTACAGGGAACCGAACCCGTCTATCCACGCTCAGTACTCAACACACTATGGCCACATATATAAAAGTGCACAAATCACATCAGTATTCTGAACCAACAGGTATATATGACATGATTCCTTAGGTACACATCCAGAGAGACATGGTTAAAATAATTCTGACCAGTAAGCACAATTTGTTGAACTAGCCTTTAAAAGTTTTTAAATTTTAAATAGAATTCTAGTTTCTGATAATCCCATTTGTTCTTCTTAGCAGAAAAGGCTTGAAATATGTTTGCACCTAAAACAGATGAAACTTCCAGAACATTTCCTCATGGTTGTTATACATCCAGTAGGTAAAAGCCAGCTACAATGGCCCCTGAGTTAGCTGAGTTGAAATAAGACATTTTATTGTTATTGTATACTTTCCAATAAAGGTAGACACATATACTATGCTTCGATGTTAGAGGAAAGACTGATCTATTTTTAAAGTTCATTTTATAATTCCTGAGGTCACTCTGAACTTTTAAAAGTGTAAATGATTAGAATACGAATTTTCTAAGTATAACATTTTCCTATACAATCACTGTTTTTTTCCCAGTTCATCCTATACTTTCTCCTGATAAGTCATGACTGGAACACACCCCTGAAGGGAATGTACAGTAGTGTGGTTACTGCTATGTTCTTTTTCTTGGGATTTCATTTTGGGGTGATACTGAGAAAATCAGATCTGCCAAGCACTGTGGCACACTCTATAATCCCAGCGACTTGGGAGGCTGAGGCAGGAGGATCACAATTTCTAGACCAGCCTCATCAACTTATTGATGACAGGAACCCTGTCTCAAAATAAAATAAAAAAGGGCTGGGGATGTAGCTCAGTGGTTGAGTGGCCTGGGTTCAATCCCTAGTACTGCAAAAAAAAAAAAAAAACAAAAACCAAATACAAATAAACCAAACCTGCAAACAAACAGAAAATCCCCAGACTTCTGAGACCTTTCAGGCAAAAGCAGAGAAGAGATTGAATGGGAAAATGAACCAAACAAAATACATTTTGAAATCGCATAATCTAATAGGCAAATGTATCAATTCACACTTTCTCTGAGGTTAATGTTTTCTTGTTTGAAGAAATATTTAATTTTACATTAAAAAAGAGAAAGAGAAAGAGAGAAGAAACAAGGAAAGAGAAAGAGAAAAGGGCCAGGGGGAGGAAAGAAGAAACTAAGTCCAAATGGTAAATATTAAAATGTAATGAAGCTGTCAACATTTGACTGACTTTCAAAAAAGACAGTTTCACATAGTTCAGCCCAACAGTGCTCAGTGGTTTGCAAACTGTGAAACTTAGGACATGTGTAGGGACCCATCTGTTTTAACTGGTACAGAGACCAAACTCTGCCCAGTAGTGGTCTTTCCATGGTTGTATGAAGATTTTTGTATCGAGCACCTTTGCAAACAGCTCCAGCTTCCTGAGGGGCATCTTCCTTCGTGCCTGTGACCTCTACAGAGAAACCAAAATCACAGGCAGAGAAGTAGCTGTTAAAACATCCTTTGATTTCCCCTCGTCATGTAGTAAATGCATTAAATTAAGCTGCAGATGTTTTCCTGTCAACACAACGCTGTATTATGGTGTGTTATTTTCCTGATAGAAACATTTTATATACTGTAAATAAACACAGTTTTGTTAATTAGTTAATGAATTATTTTTTAATGCTCCATTAGGCTTGAGAAAAAAAAATAGCACAGGCTATTGAAAGTTCTCATTTTTAATAAACAGACCTTGTAGTAAATACAGAATGCCTAATACCCACGGGAATAGTAGCTCTTGCTGAAATAATTATGGCCCCAGCTCTCTGCTTTAAGGTATTATGTGCTGCTTAGAGTGTTTTAGGGCTGGAGATGAAGGTTTATTAGCAATGCCCAGCATTGGGAAGGGACTATCTGAACATGCATGCCATCTTAAGGTATGGGACACTAGGGATTTGTTCACTTTTATGTTTCATTTTTTTCCTGTAACAGGGAGGTGCTTTAAACAAGTGGTAGAGAAACAGAGAATTCGAAATCCAAGTCACCCTTGAGAAACGCCAGGATTTTAGTAAGGAAACAAACCCCCAAGCCTTCCTCGTTCTCAAGAGTCATGATGTTTTCCTCCAAACAAGGTCGCAAAGCTCTTTGCTTGTGGAGAGTCTCAGTCCAGCAGTAGATTGGAAAAATGTCCAAGCAGGGGACGCGAGTTCTCTCCCGGATGAGTTCATTTCAATAGTCACTGTGTTTCATCGGATGCAGCTGGTTACATTTTTAATAGGCAGATGGCTAATTTTACAGTTCCAAGCCAATCTCTCATTGGATAACATCCAGAAAGCCCATGGTAGGGTAATGCCCAGCCGAAAGTTCAACAGGACACTTGGGGGGAACATATGCTAATGTCAGCCCTTTTACTTAAACGTCTTTAAAAAGAATATTCAGTGCTAAGCTGAGGGATTTTCGTGGATGCAAGCCTAACACCAGATGGGTGGCCAGCTATGCAGTCCTGAGGGCCTAAGCAAATGCTCCTAACCAGGCTTGGATGGTCAGAGGCTCAAATAGCACCAAACCAGTGATCCTTGTGTGGGTTTAAAAAAATGACAGAGGTGTATGTATTTGAAAAAAAAAAAAAAAAAAAAAGACCCAGCTAACTAGAGAAGCGGTATTCTCTTAACCGAAGCCCATGGCATCACTAAAACTCTGGGTCCTGCAAGTACCTCCGCTTTAGATGCCCCCTTCCCATCTGACATTTATGGAGTTACAGAATGTCCGTTTCCCTCCCCCCAGGTGACAAGTCTCCTGCCTCCAGGGTCGAAGAGGGCAAGATGTCTGTCGCAGTTAAAACTTTTTATTTCTAAACTGTTCGGAAATCACTCTCTCCAAAGAAATGGCTATTTAGACATCTTAATTAAAAGAGAATTTGGAAATATCTCCCGTTTTGTAGTTCATGTAATCAACCATTTCTTCTCTGTGGAAGGACTTTGGTTGCCTCTTCACAAAAGGCTTTGAAATGTCCTAAAACAATCCCCCGCAGCTTGGAGTGGGGGTAGGTGCAGGAGGGAGTTAAAAAAAAAAAAAAAAAAAAAAACTAAAGCAAAAAAAACAACAAACATTTTCAGGGATGTGATAAAAGTCTTGGATGCAAAGTATCCTTATTTTATCCCATGTGATAAATTGCCATAGGGAGACTGGAAAACTATTTAAGAGCCACAAAGGCAAATGTTGTTGTTTAAATGAGGCAAATGTTGTTTACCTCTAAGCAAAATAAAAGATGAGGATCAGAAGAAAGAGGGGATCAAAAGAGCTTTCTCCAAACAGATTTATAAAAGAGAGTGATTTTTAAATGATTTCAACTCCTACTTTATAAAAATATTTTATGAGCCACTTTTCAGAAAATAACATGCTTCTGAGAGTTTTCCTGCTCAAATCGCTTCCTGGAAATGGTGCATTACTTTTTATCCAGTGCAATTGCCTACATAGAACCTTATTTAAAACAATGCAAAAGAAATCCAACAAAAGCCAGTAACTCCGCAAAAGGAAACCGGGCTTTTTTTTTTTTTTTTCCCCCCGTTGGCCAAGAAAATAACCTTCAAACCTCAAATTGAATCTGTAAATGCTTCTATCAAATTTTTCTTTCAAGAACCTAGAAAGCGGTTCGTTTTGTTTTACTGAGCAGGTTGTGAAAAGAGTTTTCTTGCAGAGTTTTTGTTTTATAATCAAAATAATTCAAGGCAAGTGACACGACTTTTCTTCTTTGAGATTTTTTTTTTTTTCCTGGACAAAGTCTAGTAGAAGGAGAGAGAGAAAAAAATCTAACCAAATCTAAGACTTGTAGACAAAAGTTATGCACAATGAGAAAACGCTCAAAGATAGTTATAAATTATTCTGTCACTAAATTAAAGTATTGATACAAGAAAAGTCTTCAAAATGCAAAATGAGTGCTAGCCAAATACTTCCATCGTTTATGGAACTAATAGAAACTTCTCTCTGGTGTGAATGCCCCCAAATATATTTTAACTTTTTATTTTTAAAATGTAGTTTCAAGAAACTTTATACTACTTACAACAACAACAACAAAATAACTTTGAAAGGGCAAAAAAAAGAAAGCCAAAAGAAAAGCAGAAATTAGGACAGTTTTTAAACTACAAGCCAAGTGTTTGCTCTACTTTGCTTTATTTATTAGTTCTCAAGGTATTTAAAACTTAAGCATTAAAACTGCAGAATAATTTGCAAATGAATGCAGTTGCAGTTGTGAAAATATAACTCACAGCTGAATGTGGGTTATTCAGACAAATGGCTGCTTTGTTCGAGGAGGGGAAGTAAAGTTCTCTGTTAATTTATTACAAACTGCAGCATTTCATCCCCGATGTCCAGGCAACAATGTTTTTTATTTCAAGTAATTTATAAGCACTTCCCAGAGCACTTAGCGGTGATGTCCTTGGCTGATTTGCTCTCAGAAACCGAGTGTATATGTATTTACTGTGGGAATTTGTTTTTAATAAAACTGTTGTAAGGCATTTTTATTCCTTTGCTTTGTTACATTAAAAACATTCTCTGCATAAGTAATGTATTTTATTCCAAGTTGAAAGGCAGCAGATCGCAGCCGGCAACTGTATTGGGGGGTGGGGGGGGGTAGAGAATAATGAGGAGAGAAATAACGTTTAAAGTGAACCAGACCATTTTCTGCTCTTTGGGGTCTCCTCTGCCCAGGTGTCTTAGGGAAGCTGCAGTTAGATGACCAACGGCCTTGGAAATATCCAGAAGTCCCAGGATATGAGCACTTGAGACTAAAACTCACTCCAGAATTGAAATAGGGAAATGTGCAGTTAATGTATATTTGCATGCCTGTTATGTGTGTCTGTGTGTAAACACATACAGGCACATTAGATCACTGGTTACTGTTAGGAATACTTTAAAGTTTTCATTAGTTCTGTACACTTCCTAGAATCAATTCACAACCCCACAGAATCTGAAATCGGTCTTTATTTCAATAAACCCAAAGATATTCAGTTTTCAGTTTTCAGCTTAGGTGAGAGAATAGGGGAGCAATCAAAAAGTTACAATGGTCTTGCCCCAAAGGTAGCTCTCCTGCTGATGGAAAGAGTCTTTCTGGAGATTTCAGCTCTCTACTGGCTTTAAGATGATTTTTCTTTTTCAAGAAGAGATGACTTTGTTGAAGGCATAGCTCATCAATCAATCAATCACCCATCCGTCCATCGATGTATCAATTGTGCAATTTTATCATCTTTGAAACCTCAACAGGGAGAAAATAATTTGTGCTGGTCCTAACAAATGATGCTATGGGAAGTTGGTAGATAATTTCACATGCATATGTTTGTATCAGTGGAAATGCTATATATTTAACAAGCATCACACGGTGCCTTGCACGTGAGCAGAGTCGGTGTAATCTTGGGCTCCAATGGCAAAGACTGTAACCAGCGTTGCAGCCCACTGAGGTATAGGAGTTACATAAAATGCAGCCTCATAATTATCTAGACACATTTGAGAAGTTCTTTATAATTTGAAAATTGCTTTGACTTTTAAAAAGAAATTTGATGAGCAATTACTCTATAATAATAGATTTTTAAACTTATTATTTAAAAAAATGAGAGAACTGTTTGAATAATTTACCTTTAAGAGAATCTAGCTTTTCTTTCTTTCTTTCCTTTTCTTCTTCTTTTTTTCTTTTCCCTCTGGCCACTAACTTTTCCAGAAGTGAAAAGCAAATTCAAATACAGATTACTTTGTTAATTACCTATAAAAATATTTATTTTTGGTAAAGGAGCTGTGAAAATAACCACCTAGCCTGTGGGTCAGAGAATTCAAAAAAATCAAGAAGCAAGTCTAATAATAATCAGACACATGGTCTCGGTGCAAACAGAATATTTCTTTTCTCATTCAGAAACTATCCCTAGTGGAGAAGAATTGATAAATGGTTTTTCCTATGCCTTCTGTTTCCTTATTAAAAATCAGCATACTTTTTAAAAAATCAGCTCCAGGAAGCTGTTCTGACTTTCCTCACCTTTTTCATCATCTAACTCCTAGACCTCATAGCCTGGGGAGCACGTATGCTCATATATGTACATTTTTAGGACAACAAAGGCCTTTGGAGATCCCAGGACAAATTTCTGCTGGGCCTTGATTGTTTTTCCTGGAAAGTGGGCAGGTTACTGCAGAAAGAGGAGGAATGGGTACTGAAAAATGCCTGCAAAACAGGTTGAACAAAGCTTAGCCCAGTGGTAAGTGGGCAGTGATGAGGAACTTGGCATCCTGAAGTTCTTGTGGGGTCCAGTCCAAACCCCTCCCTCTGGGGTTTCTAACAAGTTGGGTCCCTTGAATAAAGAAAGGTGTCAGGTATTTTTTCTTTGGTGAAGAAATCAACTTAAGAACTGATCATAAGAAAATAGTGTTGAGGTTTTAAAAAAAAATGAGAGAGAAAGAAAGCAGAAAAAGATAACACATCAATTCGTGATTTGGCAGAGACAGCTGAGCATATTTAGCTGATGTTGGAAACAATTATCTATCAATCAAATGATCCTCAATTTAAGATTTGTCCAAACAAATATTTATCATGTATAATGAATCTTAGTGCTTCTGGAGGAAATTTGTTCACTTAGAAGACTAAGTGAACAGATCTCAAATATTATTTGCCTTTGCTGAGTTGATTTTTTAACCCCATTTTGAGCATATCTCCAACAAATTATGAGGGTTCATCCACATGCCATTGAACCCTTGATCAGGAGATAACCTTAGTTTGTCCCTCAAATTGACTAAGGATAAGAAATGGAAAAGAGCAACCTTCTGTTTTCCCATTGAGTAGTCATTTCATAGCACCATTCTGCCTACTAATTACTAGTTAACAGGTAGAAAAAAATAATAATAATGGCATCAAAGAGGCCCTCCATCTGAGCATGGAGACTCTGGCTCTCTCTGGAAGGCATTTCTGTGTAGATGCCCTGCAGCAGACGTAGAGTCCAAGCTCTGGAGGCTGACCACCTCAGCTCCTATCCCCAGATCTACCTCCTACCAGGTAGGTTGATGATTTACCACACTTGTGCCTCAATTTCCCTTTTTATAAAACTGGGCTAATAATAATAGTAACCACCACACAGAGATGCTAGGAAGTTGAAATATATTACATGATATTTTCTGTCCATCAGCAAAATTTGGCATGTAGCAAATACGTTAGTGTTATGAGTCACCATTAGTTCAAGGCAGAGTCTGGGTTAATTAATATGTCCGTTGAATCATAGGATATCCATTGTGAACTCTAACTTGTACTTTTGTTCTGTGGTAGGACAGTTTCTCTCTTCACTTTTTTGTCTTTTCTAAAATATCTTCTTCATCAACCAGGGTGGACAAGCTCTTTGTTCCATTGCATGTCTCTCTGTGCTACCTGCTTCCTCGCTTCTGTTCCTCCTTCTCCCTGAGCCTGTCTCTGTCTCCTTGAGGCATCTCCAGAGGCCTTCATTCCTGCTCTAACGGACCATTTGTATATGTCCATTAGCATGTGTTTTACATGATCCTTCTTCAATAAGTATTAAACAAGAGGTGTTGTTCTAAAGATGTCACGGAGGAGGCAGGCCTGGGGGTGTTGAGAGCGTTCTGGGAGGGATTTAGTTTTCTCCAAGTCAAAAAAAAAAAAAAAAAAAAAAAAGACTCCACAAGAAATTAGGACTTTCCAGATTCAGAGCCCCAAAGCAGGCCCTTTTTGCCTCTTGACAAGTTCAGGGGCCTTGATATTGTTCAAAGGGGCAGAGGAAAAGTGCTCCTCTAGGGATCAAGACTTCTGTTCCTCATCCAATCCTGGGGTACCAGATGCTGGATGGAGGGAAAGTGTGGACCAGGATCAGATCTGCTTGCACCTAAGTCTGAGAGTTTGCTCTTTACGGGTCTATCCTCTTAGTTTATCTTATTACAGTTTTTTCTCTTTTCCACTATTATCTATACCTGTCAGATTCATTCACACTCGAGTGAAAAGAGCTAATCCAGTTTAATGCAGCATTTCCCTTAGGGATTTGTGTTTTGATAAGGTTCAAAAGATTGCCTCTAGGTTGTAGGACAGGGGCAACCAACTGGCAGAATATCACCTTCTTTGGCCCTCATGTCTTTAATTTAGTCCATAGTGTGACACCAAAAAAAAAAAAAAAAAAAAAAAAAAGCAACCAAACAAATTCCATTAATCATTGGTAGAATCCTCACCAATGTCTGGCCTCCCTTGAAGGATCCAGGTCTGCCTTCCTGCATCTTCCTCACTACATGTCAGTGTTCCCCCAAGTTGCAGACCTTCACATTTAACAAGTGTTCCTTCTCAAATGCCTGCCAGCTAAGTAAGCCCAAGGTAACTGAGACCCTCCACCATCTTAAAGGCTAGGATCTCCAAAAAGAGGCAGACTGGTCTCCAAAGACCGACTAGGACATGGTGGTTATAGGTTTGGACTTTTAACTTTCTATTTTTGTGTTTATTATAAAGTGTGCATTCATGTACATTATTTCATGTACACAATGTGCAAGTAAATGTACTTCTTATGAGATGTATGTTCATCCACTTTGGGCTGAGGCTGTGCATGATCAAACATGGAGACCCTGGTTGTTACACTGTGGTGTACTTTGGAACAGTTGTTAAAAGGCAAATGCATGCAAAACACATGTTAATTCATGAATAACAAATGAGCCAGATGGAGCTTTACCAAGGATGCCAGGAGATAGATAGCTCAAGGAGACAGAGACAAGCACCAGGAGTCGGAGTAAAGAGAAAGAAAGAAACACCCGGGCCGTGGTAAATAGGAGCCTTAAAAAAGTCTAGATTCTCTATAAACCTTTGTCTTCATTATGGCAAATAAACCACACAGGTGGTAGTGAGCTCACATCTTCTAACATGCATAGAATTCTGGATACATCAATGTGGAGCTGGTGGGGAGTGTAATAACATCTATTGCTATAGGTCACTTTACACAGTGAGAAAATCAGCATTTGAGAGTTTAAGCTATTTGTCAAGGGTCTTCAGCAAACTTCTTTCATGACAAACAGGATCATTTTGAGTTTGGGGGAAATGACCCACTGTTCTTGCATCTAGAGAAAAAAGGTGAGGTTTCTGAAGACCGCCAATAAGAAAACATATGAGAGTTTTCCTTTTCTGCTCACAATCCCCAAGTAATATCTTTTATTAGGCATCCATTCTTAATCTTTTTTTTTTTTTTTTTTTGGTGCCAGGGATTGAACTCAAGGATACTGGACCACTGAGCCACATCCCCAGCCCTATTTTGTGTTTTATGTAGAGACAGGGTCTCACTGAGTTGCTTAGTGCTTCGCCTTTGCTGAGGCTGGCTTTGAACTCGCGATTCTGCTGTCTCAGCCTCCCAAAGTTCTGGGATTACAGGCTTGCGCCACCGCGCCCAGCTCCATTCTTAATCATTTTTGCAAAAAAATAAAATCAGCTTCCTTGCTCTTCTGCATGGCGAGTCCAAGCCATCGCCCATTGGGTTGATTATCTTCAGGAGACAAATATTGAACAGTGCAAAATTCAAGGAAGGGCACAATGGATAAGATCAAGGGCTTTGGGTTCAAATGAACCTGGGGTCAAGTTCTATGTGTGTGTAGTACTCAACTGTGTCTTTGGATGGCTAAAGAAGTCAGCTTCCCCATGTGTAAAACGGAGAAAATCATAGTATTTATCTCATCAGGGTCTTGGGGAATTACATGAGGTACTACAAAGTACATAAGGTATATGGTATAGCATCTAGCAGATTAAAAGGGCCCAGTAAGTAGTAGACATTTTGTGGTGAAAATTAATTTAGCAATGTCAGCTCTCATCTGCATGGTGAGCCCAGTATCATTACCTATTGGGAAGTGGTGGCACAGAAGTTTCACCTCGGATGGCTTCTTCAGTTTTGAAGAGCTAAGAGCAATTCCAGAAGGTCTTTCAAGTCCTTTGCATGGGTGACATCCCACTTTGGCAAGACTGTTCACTGGAGTCCAGGAGGAATCCAGGCCCCCAGAAATAAGACAAGTGACCACGGATTAGTTGAGTTTGGCTACATAGCACAAATGCATCTTGGCAGAGGAGAGAGTATATAGATCTTGGCTAATCTATGAACTTCATTAAAAATAAAGTCTTGATTTCTTGTAGGAAGAGTAATCGGGTGTCCTACGGGACAAAGTATGATCTTGGTCTAGCCAGAATGGCTAGTTTTTGCTTTATCAGATTTATTATTTATTTTTTGGCAAGGAATTTACATGAATTTTGGCTAAAAAAAAAGATTGCTTGCCTTCCTTTTTGCTCTATCTTGTCTTTTCCGCTTCCTTCTGTCACCCAGACAGTTTACTAGAAAAGGTAAAGCAAAACCATCATGGCTCTGAACCCAAATAAAAGGACTGGCCAGAATGCTCCCTCTGAAACACCAGCCACCTTCTGCTCTTCTTGGCGGATCCACCTCTGGGTGCCACCATCTTCAAGAACCTCTTTTCCTTGTCCCCCCACCATCTTTGAACAATGGCGGCATCCCTCTCACTCCAGCTCTTGTCTGGAGACACCAGATCAGTTTTCTTGGCCCTTTCCATGAAGATTCATTCCTGACGTTTCCCTAGCCCCCTGAGCCTGGTGTTCTGTATGCTCTTGTCTGTGCAAAGGAATGGGCCCAAAGACCAGTGGTGAAGGAGGTCAGGTGAGAGTGGACATTATCTTCCAGATCAAACATCCCAGCAGAGAAAGAGGACTCAGTACTGGGCTTCTGATGAAGATGGACACCCAGTTCCAAAAGTCAATGCTGGACTTGGTGAATTTCCTGGTGTCTGATACCACCACAGGATTTCAGAGAAGCTGGGCATACTTCTACATGCCAGGCCAGGATGGGTGACAGGCTCCTTTTCCTTAGCACAGCTTCCTTTATCAGTCTGCAATAGGAACTTCTAAAACTCCATTAACTAGTAATCATTCAGGGCCAGTGAGGGCGCCTCCACCACCCCAGGAATATCCAATTAGCAAATCATGATCCGGCCCTCCAGTGAAAGAAGTCAGACCCATTATCTGTGATGTCCCCAATTAGAGTGTTTATTCATGAAAGACTGAGCTGAGCTGGCCGGCTGTGCGGCTCCTTCCTTCCCAAAGCCTGCCCCGATTAAGCATCTCTTCCCACCCCCATCCCAGTGCCACCAGCAACCACCCCTCCCAGGTCTCCCCCACAGTCTGCCCAAATCACGAGGAATTCTAACAACAGGATAGAAGAGGCAAATTCTTCAGGTTTGGCCATGCCTGACTTGAGTTCCATGTTATGTGTTCCTTTTGGGGGGTGGAAAAATAAATGAATTGCCCCTGAGCATGCCTGTGATTTAGTTAGTATTTATCAATCTCACTTTAGCAGTAAATCTGGCATTTATCAGACATTGAGAATGCCCCAGGTGCTGGGATCTCACTCTTTCCCCTTCCTGCTTTCTCTCCTCACTTGCAATCAGTTATGTTTTAACTGCATAAAAACGTGGAAAAAAAATTCATCTGCTTTTAGAGTTAAAATGATCCTTAGCGATTTGGTAGTTCAGCAACCCCTTCCCTTCCAGGTTACAAACGAAGAAACATACTATTATTACAGTTGGTTGTTTTACAAACCTCTCCATTTTTCTACAGTCAAGAATATAACCCCACTTTAAAACTACTCAGATAACGATCATGGAAAAGAAAAAAAATAATTATCATTATATTTGCTAGGTAGATGATCTTAGCAAAGTTTCCTTATTCCAGAGAAACAGAATCATGGAGCAAGATATTCTGACGTGTTCAAAGAACAATAATTACCTTGTGGCTGCTGGTGAGATGATATCCCGGTACCAAAAGCATTGTGGGGCAGGACATTTTAACATTTGACATAGTGTGAATTTCCTTCTAATATCAAGCCTGTGAAGTCACATCTTTTCCCCAGAAGGGAAATCATATTTCTCACTCTCCTTCCGGCAAGTTGCTTGGGGGAGTTGTGGAGCGTGGCTCTCCACCGCAGCTTGTGTCAGGCTGCTGCGAAAACACAATATGTCTGTTTATATTTCCAGAGCCAAACACCGTGTTTTCTATAATTCTGATTAGCATCTACTTGGCCCTTCCTTGAAGTATCCTCTGTGGAGTGTTCCAGATAAAAATCTCTGAGCTCCTACACTCAGTGCTGTGCTGGAGCCAGCCTGTCCCAGCTCCAGAGGGCTGGTGGTCAAAATCGCAGGAACTCTGCAAATGGGATTTTAAACATGATCGTTATTCAAGTTTAACTCATATAAACTGATAATTCAATGAAGTACGTCAAAAACAAAGGTACTCATACTTCCTCATCACTACTTTTTTCCTGGGTATACTCTTGAAGTTGTTGCCATCTATTGCACTCATGGAGGAAATATGGTACCATGGTATCCCACCCCTAACCATCTCTTTCCAACACCATGTTCACTGGCATCCTGTTGGTAATTTGAAAGTAGCCTCCAAGGGGGTATCTACACAAGGAAATCAGAAAACCTACAAACCAGTGCTCCCTCCCTATTCCTGCCCTGAAAGCTAGTTAATCCTTCACCCGCAGAGTATAGGATTCAGTACTGTCTGTTTAGTTGTGCTAGCAACCTTAAGAAAAATCCCAAGTATGAATTTCACTCCAATCCCTCATCTACCTGGCTTAGTTGGACAAACACCTGGTCAGTATAAGCAATTTTATATGTGCAGAGATGAACTATGGTCCATTCAGTATCAAGTCCTGTATTATTATACTTCTGCCTCTTTTCCATGGCCATCTTTCTAAATGACATCACATAATTTACTGCCTAACAGGCATTCTGAGGATGTTGTGATATTTCTTTGAGTCAGGAGTACTCTACTCTAATGATATCCTTAGGGGACATGAAGGTGTATTACACTCAATGACTTAGGTAGCTTATGAAATTTCAGTTATTTTTTCTGCTTTGATTGCCTTTTAAAAATAGTCTTCTGGATTAGTGAAAAGATGTTAGCTGTCACTTATGCTTTTAATTATACAAATAATAAAAGAGTACATTTTCATAATAAATGATTTAAGCAACACATTGATTAAAAAGACAGTCCTCTTCTAACCATTTTCTATTTCCTGCCCAGAAATTACCCATATTACATTTTGTTGAAGTTCTCTCAGAATCTTTTTTAGCATAATCTTTTTATTACATATTATTATATGTAATGATATATTTTCATAGTATATATACATGACTTACATATATGAGAATCATACTGTTATGAGATTTTTTTTCACTTTCATCTTAAATTGTTTTGTAGTCTTCATATATACATCTCTATCATTCTTTAAAATACCTACAGGATCTCAAAATCTAACCATTTTCCTACCAGTGGGCACTTAGGCTATTCCTCTGATTTTTGTGTTTGATACAAACAAAGCAGCAATCAATATCCTTGTTCATATATCTTTGTACATGTGTATGTCTATCTGTGGGACAACTTTCACGAGGCAGAATTTCTAAGTCATAGGATAGTTGTCATTTCTTGCTCCCTTCTTTTTTTCTTACAATCTCAATAAAGTTTATTAATAGGTATCAACATAGTTTAATATTGTAGCTCCAAAATGAATAAATAATTGCTGTTAATGAGAAGACAGAAAGACTTAATTTGAGGCTGCCTAGCAACTCTGCTGTGGATAAATGAGTTCCTTGGAGAAGGAGAGGAGGAAGGGGGCTACCCTGGAGACGCTTATCCCCCTCCCTAAGGTCTTACCCCTTTGCTTGCTCCAGCTGCCTTCCAGCTGACTGTATCTGTTTCTCCATGCCTGAGGCCTTTTTTCAATACCTCAAAAGGACTTTTAGCCTGGAAAGTAGACCCAAAGAGCTGGGGATTTAACAGCCCTTTGGAGCAGGTCTCAAACAATGACTACTAGAGAAGGTACAGAGAAACACCTGGCTTCCTCTCAACTAAGATGGGACCATTCTGAATTCTGTGCCTTACCTCATTCTTTTGGAGTTTCCTCAAGAAGGTGAGCTCCAATTGCCCACAGTAGTAGTTGGCTTTAGAAAACACCTTCTGTTGGCCACTTTTCCTTTCCTACCTCACTTCTCTATTTTTCTATGAGGACTTTCTGCACCTCCCAGATAAATTATCTGCACTTGAATCAGGTCTCTCGAGGAACTCAAACTAAGATGCCTTGGCTTGTCAGTCTCAATCCAGAAATGAGATGCTGCTAAGCAAATGTAATGCTTTCCCTCACTTGTTGCAAGAGACAAGTGCCCTCTTAATGAACTAGTCAGGTTACGTCAGGCTGCCCTTGTACAGAACTTTGGGACTTACGATTTGACCAGCAGAGTGTGCTGATTAAGATAATAACGTGTTGCATTTTAATAGACATTCCCTCATGGAGAAAATACAAATAGCTTCATATTGTCTTTCTGCACCTGGTAGAGAAAGCTTATGGGGGCTTGAAAGCATGGGGCCTACGTTTGGAGGCTGGGAAATTTGGTGAACTTGGTCAAGCTGGGTAAAATTGTATCAACTGCACAAAAGAACAGGAAGCCTTAGGGCTTTATTGACCAGGAAGCCAAGATCCAGGCAGTGTGGGCTTCCTCATAAGGCAATGTTCCCTGCCTGAGGCTGAAGGCTGGCACAGAGCGCCATCACATCATCCCTGGGTCAAGGTCAGGATGCCCCAGAGCTGTTCCTTGGGCTTTTAAGGGAGGGCTTGGGATTTATCCTAATATAAGCAGAGAAGCTGTAGCTGCTTTGAGCTGATAAAACCTTTGCTGTCACTTCTTCACTCCTGGGGCTTAAGCCACTCCCAGTGACTGTCAACTTCTCCACCATTCCACTTGGAATTCCTTTTTTCTTCTGCATCCACTTATTTCTCTTGCTTTAACAGCACATAGATGTCCCTAACAGATGGACTCTAAATTAACCAGTGTAATAGCAAATCTTTATTAAACATGGCACCAGGCATCATGTTTTGTGATTGATATGCCTTATCTATAGAGTCCTCAGCATAACACACAGATTAAATAAATTGATGATTATGATGCTGTCCAGATTAAGAAATATAGTGAGGCCCAGTGAGGTTTAGTAACTGGTCCAAGGCCACATAATTAGTAAGTGGTAGAGCTGGGATTTTGTCCCTGGAGATCTAACTTCAGAACCCATACTCTTAACCTCTTTAAGTGCATGAACTTGGGGATCAGACTGTTCTAGCTTTAAATGCTTTTTTAGTTTGTTTAGCTGTGTGACCATGAGCCAGTCATTTGAAGTCTTTGAGCTTGAGTTTCTCCCATGAGGACGATGTCTCATGGGGGTTGTAAGAATGCAGAGGCTGCAAGTGTGTAGCCATGGTAGGTAGTAGAGTAGGCATTTTATAAATTGCAGAGGTCATTATTATTATTGCTTCATGTTCCATCCACACACTCTCTACACTCCAGTTACTGACTGTTGGTTTCTTTCTGAACAGAACTTTGTACAGGACCAGCTGCATGCAGGGGCCCTTGCCTTCTCTCTCTGGTGATCTTCTAACCACCCCTTAAGGCCCAATACAAATGTCATCCTCTCTGGGAAAGCCAGAGGGACAGCTTAATGGCTAACAGCATAAGGTCTAGAGTCAGACAATCGAGCTTCCATAAATGACTCTTCTTCACAGATATGTGATGTAGAACAGATTCCTTTATATGTAAACTGAGAAAAATTATACTGTCTCCTCTGAGCATTTCGCAACTTAAGGGAAAGAACCTAAAAGCTTAGCATAGGCCTGGGAGTGTAGTAAGATTTCAAAACATCTTATTTATATTATTTAAGCACTCTGATTATATCTGCTATATCATTTAAATTTTTTTTGTGGTGCTAGGGAATTGAACCCAGAGCCTCATGCATGGTCTATATCCCCAGTCCTTTTCTATCATTTAATACTGGGTATTTTTGTGCTCATTTACAGATGGTCTTTAACCCCACCAGACCACAGACTCCTTTGATAATAGAATAGTGGTTATTGCTGCTTTTTATATTTGTGCCTGCTCTAATGTCTTATTATATATCTATAATAGTTAATTGGAGGTTGATCGCTGGCTGGTTGAGTGGTGGATGGGTAGGTAGTACGCAGATGGTTGGATAATCGCTGCTTGGCTTAATGACTAGATCAAGGAGTTGGATCAACTCTGCTAACTGGGATCCACTACTGTCCCATCAGAAGAAGGGAAATGCAAAGGGTCAAGAAGCAGGCCTCTGAACTCTTTAGCTTAGATCAGAGGCGACAAAGGAAAAAAACCAATTCAACTACCACCAAGCCCAGAAGGCTGTTTTCAGACTGGATGGAATTGCCTGGAGTTGTCTTGAAGATACCTTTCACCTCCAAACATTTGCCTTTACTGTTCCCATCTCTAGTATTTAGGCCAAAGTGTCCTTCAGAAACCTACTTGCCCCTAACTTGGCACCTGAATGTCAAGAACTTCTAGACAAATCTGAGAAAGACAAAGTAGGCTCTGGGTTTAGGACTCTCTTACTGATTCTTCCTCATGAGGAAGCTCTAAGATAAGGATCCAATGGTTTTATAAGTGAGACCAAAGCTTGCTATGGTAGGAGGTCGCTTGATCCTACCATAGGGTCTTCATCCTTGAAATCTCTCCTTGACTTCCTGGTCATCATACTTTTCCCCTGAGCCAAGGCCTCAGCTCTGGGTGGTACCCAGATCCTTGGCTCTTAGATTCAGTAGGTTGACCTTTTCAGAGTTCATTTCCTGCATCTCAGTCTCACATACACACCATGCTATTAATGACCCTTGCCCCTTTGCACAAAGAAAAAGACTCACACTTACAAATGAGTGTCAGTAACGAGTCTTCAGGGATGCCTCCTGTCCTGTCTACAAAGCTTTTTACTTGCCTTTTTCTAGAGTGATCATAATGAAAAATTAACTGCAGAAAGGTTACCTTTAATCAATTATCAAGCTTCTATTCAATTCTAAGTAGGCACATTTGTTGATCTTCAGCACTTTGGTGAGACACTCGATTTTGTGCTACGTCCAAAATAGGTACTCAGTTAGCCGTGCTAGGAAAAAAGGGAGGTAAGAGAAGGAGGAAGAAGAAACAGCATTCTTATTTTCTAATTCTTACATTCCACCCAACTCAGCAAGACCAGTGTCATGCACTGATCAAAGACCTGAAGGCCATGAGTAATGGGATGTGGTACTAGGTGATCCAGGGAAGTCTATGCAAGAAAAGGAGATGGCAGGATTGGCTACAGGGGCTGAGAGATGTTCTTTGAGAAGAAGAAACTCATCACTTCCTAAATCTCTCTTTTTATGCTGAGGACATGTAGAAATGTCTAGCAACTTGATCTAGGTCATTTCAGCCATCGGGAGAGAGCAAAGCCCAAAACACCAGGGTAGCTATGAGAACGCCAGGCAATGTTCTTAAGGTATAGCTTGCTCCTTCCTCCTTCCCTTTCTTCCTCCTTCCTTTCTTCTTTTCTTCATTAGTTTTTGAATACATATTCTGATACTCTTTAAAGCACTGGAGAGATGTCCATATGCTTGGGGGTGGTGAGAGCACCAGTGTTGGAGAGCTTCTGTTCAAATAGTTGTTCTACCAGCTAATAGCTATGCGTCCTTGTTTAGTTACTCAAACCCATGACTCTGAAGGATTCTCCTCCATACAGTGGGATCATCACAGCACCTACCTTGGAGGGTTTTGCATAGATGAAAATGAAGGCATTAATAGAAAAACACACACACACACACACACACGCATGCACGCGTGCACACACACACACACACAAAGCTGGGCACCCTGTAAGCTCTCAGGAAATATTCACTGCTGTTCTTAATCGTAGGATCCCCAAATAACCAACAGAACAAAATTGGTGGACTATATCTTTATGTTTTGTATTTCAGAGTCCACGCTGGGATCATCCTGACAAACTTCAGCAGTTATTGTTTTTAAGAAGTCCAGAGGGATCAGAAGACAGACACAGAGCAACACTTCTGCTAGGAAAGAAAAAAATTACTACACGGACAAGCTTTACTTGTTTAGAGGACCCTGAGCAAAGGAAATGAAAGAGGCCTGAGAGCAGAGATGGCCAAATCCCAGGCTCCAGTGCCTGAGTGAGGACTCTGTGATTTCCAAGCCTGGCAGGCTGTGGCGACCTCTCAGTTTCTGGAAAGCTGAGGTTTCGGGAGTGGGGATTTTGAGTGGACGACCTGTCTGGGACCTGAGATGAGCCTTCTTCAGGTCCAGACCCTCATTTCTCAACTTGTCTTGTTCTGGTGGACAGGTACATCAGGAACATCTAATTCTCTAAGATATCTTTCTCTGCTCTAGACAGTCATTTTAAAAGACTATCTAAATTGAGGAGAACCTGCCACTCTGGGACCTTAGATTTTTCTTTTTCTGCCCTGACAGTCTCCAGCCTTTATTTTAAACTAGAGAAACTGGCACTTTGCTTGTTCGATTAACCTTCCTGCCTTCTAACTGGCTCTTTCTTTTTTCCCATACAGTTGGAGCTGTGTGTGCCTTGCACATTGGGAAAGACCAAGCGACTTTCTTTGTTTTCCTTGGGGCAAAACAGCATCTCGCTCAGTCCACCTGTTCCTTCCTTGTGGCCCCTGAGGTCTCAGAGTTTGGTGTCCCATGCACTTTGCCTTAGAGAACAAAAGCCACACTTTATTGAAATGTCATATGTCAGCTGCGTCCTTCCATTCTATTAAAACCCTTTATTTTCTTTTTCCTTTTCTTAAAAAAAAAGAAAAGAAAAAAACATTATGGGGGAAAAAGAAGAAAAAGGGATTGGGGAGAGTAGTCCACACACCCCTCCTTCCAGCAAACCCAAGCCCACTTTGAGGAGTTGAAACATCTGCACTTTCTCAGGTCTGAAAGGAAACAAAAAATTGCCAAGTGGTATAAAATTTGAAGAAAAATTACCCAAAGGAGGAATGGACGTTAACCACGCTTCAATTCCCCACTATGGGTTGACATTTGAAGCACTTTCTTCTCTCCTCTTTCTTTCTGATTCACAGTGTGTCTAAAGAGGTGAATTGGGCTCACAAAACCCAACCTCCTCTTGCCAGGGTGGGTATGAAATATGAAGGCCGGACGATTGTCTGGGCTCAGTGCATTGGAATAACATTGGTTAAATTATGGATAGTTTTTGAATAGTGTCACTTTTTTTTTTTTTCTCTGCAGATGGTTGTTCACACAAGGAGCCGGGTCTGCATAATTGTATCAGTAATCAGCAGTAAGGCAATTAGTTGTGTAAGTGTGCTATAATCATTCTAACAGAAGAGATGACGAAAAGACAAAAAAAGGGAGGGGGGGACCAAAATGTCTTTTCTGAATCCATCAACTGACAGCCATAATTAGATATATATAATTGAAAATTCCACAGTAGGGGGGCAGCTTATACAAATGAATTTTCTCTGCTGCCCTTACGCATTTTTGTCTTTGGCTGAACATCTCTGTAGGAAAAGGCAGAAAACTCGTCATTCCAAAAGAGTGCCTACTGTACCGGGTATTCATTCAGACCAATGATGTCAGAATAACAATTTTTTTTTTTGGTGGGGTGGGGGCCATGAGTTGGAGGACTCGAGGTTAGTCGGTTGTAAAGACAGGCGCTCAGTGTAGGCTGGTGTGGACTGCGTTGTTGTGAATTTTGTCGTCGACACTATTATTTTGAATCTCTTCTTGGCTGGCCAAATGCCCCTCTTTTGGTTCATAATGGAAAATTCTGGGCATGGCTGATTGATCCATTAGGCACAATAGACAGGGTGTCTAGGAACGATCATACTTGGGGGTTCTGCAACAATGTTTGGATTTTAATTTCTTTTTAAATCAGAAGAAAATACAGTGATTGTAGTTAAAATGAATCCAGCCTGCATCATGATCATCTTCATACCAATGCAGTTAAACTTTACATATTTTTTGAGGAGAAAGGGGAACACAAAGACCTAAAGACCTAAGTGCCCAGAGTTTGCTATAGTCATGCTGTGGCCCTGGTTCTGGGCAAAGGTGAGGTTTTCTATCGAAGTGGGAAGTAGCGGGGTTTGAGGAAGCACCCTTACAACAGACTATTTTACCCTCAGTTTTTATAGGAAAGAGGGACTTTATTTAACCAAAGACTGATTATCAAAACCTATAATTACATTGGGTTAAAAATTCTTAAGTGCCTATGAGTTTGTGGAAACTGCAGAAAAGCTTAGTACTGAATTAATCAGACTATAGGTCTCCCATCAGGACTCAAAATCTTCTTTTTAAATTGGAAGTGCATTCCCCAACCTCTCTCTCTCTCCTTTTGAATTCACCAATTCTTCTATAATTTAATTGGGCAAATCTTAACTGTGATTTTTTTCCCCCTCCCAAAGAGGGGCACATTGCGGCCAAAGCTTGTTAATTAAGTTCTTTAAATGCCCCCAGCTGTGCAATAAGTTTTCAAAGCAACGCAACTGCAAATTTATTTTTTTTTAAACATTTGGTGGCTAGTTTTCAATCATGTATTATTCCCCGCTTCTTGTTGTGAGGATGGGAAAACAGGAATAATCTCTGGGAGAATTCCCATGCATTGTGGAATCTTGGACAGACAGTCAAATTGGAGGTGCCATTAAGTGGTGTCTAATTGGAACCGATTTAAGGAGGGGAGTCACAAGGGACGATTCTTTGGGCTCACAGGCAGCACAGGCACATACATGCTTGTGTAGAAATAACTCCAAAAAGTACCCAGGAAAGCATAGCTTCCCCAGCAGGGTCTGAAGGCAGGGCTTCTCCCTACTGGCACAGGGGCCTTTGGGGAAAGTAGACTAAGCCAGGTCCTGCAGACAGAGCCCTGCAGACAGGATGGCAACTGAGAGTGTCCTTGTCACCTCCGCTTAATTGGTAAAGAGGTGGCTTTGGCATGGAGAAAAATGGTGAAATGTGCTTGCATTCCCTTGACCCCCTACAAATGACCATCTATGAGGCTACATCTCAGGTGCCACCATTTAAAATGCTGCATTGCCCCATCTCATTTAAGAAACAAATGAGATCCAATTTAAAAGGGTAAAGATGTTTGCTAAAAAGAAATTCATTTATTCATATTCTGGGTCTTACATATTTCAATTCTCTTTTCGAGCACCTTATCACCCTTCTTGAAATTGAGAGTGACCACATTTGCTTAGGCTAATGGTGGGTATGCAGAAATGATGCACTCTAAGTGGCAGCTTTAAGAGCCAGTGCACGATTTGCCATGTACTGTAATACTCCGTGACTGTGTTGATGGGGGAACTAACTCCATCCTGGTCCTTGCCTTTCTATGATGTGCAAAGTTCCCAACAGACATCACCTCCCAACCCTGCCCCCACCAACATGGTGCTGGAAGAAGAAATAAACTTTTCCATGTTAGATGAGCTCTGAGGGTTGCTTGCTACTGCTGTGCAATTGCAGCCTGACTAGTGCAATTACACAGAGTATGTAGTTCCTATGGTGACATTGAGACAGACCAGGCCTGCAGAAAAATTTTCAAAACAATCTGGCTGCACACATTCAAGTGTGGCAACACTGGACTTGCACTTGTGTGGACTTGCAGCGTTGGTCAACTAAAACTAGGGTAGCAATCCTCAGCAGTCCCCATGGTCTGCTACCCAAGGGTCATTTACATCATCTGGGGTCTTCCCCCTATAGATGCAGATCCTCTCTCACCTGGGAATGGAAAGAGCCAGTCTGGGGTGTTCCCTCCTCTTGGCTTCTGTTGCTATTGAAAAGGCAGAGGCTGGACTGGCCTTGGCTTCGTTTCCCGAGGGGTGCATCACTCAAGTACCTAATCGGATGTGGAGGGACTACAGATCTGAGATCTGAGTTTGTTTAGTGTTGTATGCACCTCCTTGGTTTGGCAATGTCCATGGGGGAAACGAACTTTGAAGGGACTCACAGAGAGCCAGTGGACTGGTCATGAGCCAGCTTTCACCTATCACCCTTGGCCAAGGCAAAGAAGAGATTCTATTGCCAATGGTAAATGCGGGGCAT
Organism: Geosciurus inauris; assembly: GCA_004024805.1. Classification (NCBI taxonomy): domain Eukaryota; kingdom Metazoa; phylum Chordata; class Mammalia; order Rodentia; family Sciuridae; genus Geosciurus; species Geosciurus inauris. The sequence goes on from PVHX01014867.1 coordinate 26,943, forward strand.
TTCCTGCCCCGTCCCCACCCCCACTGTTCCTCTCCAAACACCTCCTGCTCTTTTTCCCTGCATGTATAAATTTTCCCAGTAGTAATTCATTTTTAAAACCTGCCTTCCCTGCTCTTCTTTGCATCTTCATAGGGAAACCCCAAGGCTCAAGGTATTCATTGCTTTTCTGCCATCCTCCTGGCTTCCCAGAGGGGCACCAGGCTCCACTGACATTCTCAAGAACCTGAACTAGGCCAGTAAGTAAGACAGAAGCCAAAGATGCTTATCAAAACCTGGAGCAGAAGTAAGTCGCTGAGGAGCATGGGCACCCACAAAAGGAGGTCACTGAGGACATGAACCAAGCCGCTGTGTGCCCAGGGTCTGGCTGTGAGCGTCTTTCCCGCCTTCACTTTGCTCACTGAGAAGATCTCTCTCTTTTCTGAGTGCTGTCACCATGAAGCATCTTCCAGTCTCATCTTCCTCATCTGTCTCAAAGATGTGGCACCAGCCTTGAGCAGCAGCATAAGACAAGATTTTCTTCTTTGAAGCCTCTGGCCGGGCCACCTCCCTGTGTCTTTATGGTGTTCCTGACCTCTCCTTCCTGTGTTCATGCCCTTCTCCCCGCTGAGATTACACTGAAGCTTTCTCCCAGTTGGGCACCTCATTCAGGCCAATCCTGTCCTAGCTTCCCTCTTCCAGGGCTGTTGGCCTCTCTGAAGGCTCCATTCCTTGTTAACCGTCACCCACAGGATGCGGACTTCTTTTCGGGACCGAGATCCTTCCAGGGAAATAGAAATGATACTGAGTTAGTGGAAATTGATTTCCCCTTTGGATAATCATCTCCTCCTTTCCTGGGGTTGCCACCTTATTTCTATCTCCTGGGATGCAGCCCTCCTCAAGCACCTGAGATGGTTGACTTGCTCTATATTTTGTGCCAGTTCTCTACCTCATCTCCTTCAGTTTTGTCCTTCTGAGCCATCTTGCAAACTCCTCCGCTAATAGATTTCAGGATTGACACTCTACCAGTGACACCCTGGAGAGGGAGTTAAGAGAACAGGACCTAGGGACAAAGTACAGGGTTTTAGTCTTGCTCTGCCACTTGCTAGCTGCACGATCTTGGGCAAGTCACTTGTCTTAGTCCATTCTGTGCTACTGTAGCAGAATACTTGAGATCTGATAATTTGTAAAGAAAAGAGATTATTTAGAGAGACTGGGAAGTCGAAGTTGAGGGGCCACATGCCAAGGGCCATGGCAGAAGGCAGAAGAGAAAAAGAACATGCACAAAGAGTAAATTAGAGGGGACTGAACTTACCTACAATAACTCACTCTTGGCATAACGAACCTGCTCCAGGATGACAACATAAACCCATTCATGGAGGCAGAACCTATAGGACCCAGTTGTTTCTTTTTTCTTTTTCTTTTTGTACCAGGGATTGAATTCAGGGGCACTGACCACAGAGCCACATCCCCAGCCCTATTTTGTGTTTTATGTAGAGACAGGGTCTCACTGAGTTGTTTAGCACCTCTCCATTGCCGTGGCTGGCTTTGAACTCGTGATTCTCCTGTCTCAGCCTCCCAAAGTGCTGGGATTACAGGCATGCGCCACCGCGCCTGGCCAATTGTTTCTTAATTAAGAGATCCTGCCTCTCAACACTTTTATTGGGGATTAAGTTCCCAATACAGGAACATGGGGGGCACATTCAAACCATAGCCTGAAAGGATGTTGTAAGCTCCAGGTGCCTGCATTTCTTCATATACAGGATGGAGATGATAAAGGTACTACCTCTGGAAGTTATATTATTCTAAATGTGTGAAGACAGGTAAAACACTTCAAACCAATCTTAAGGAAGCTTAACAAAAGTTAACTGCTTATTTATCTCAGCCTCCAGGGTCTGTGGTCTTCTCTGCCTCTCTCACCCCTTCCTCAAGAACTGAATTGCCAGACTTGCTACAGTTCTTGGTGTGGCTTTTCCTCCTGTCCTTCCCAGCCCTGGACTTCTTTTCCTATCCCACATGCCTGGCAAATGGCTCTGCAGAGGGCAACTGCCCAGGAATAGTCCCTTTAGCTTAATAATGATGACTAGCTCTTTCCTAGGATGGAGAGGGTTTTTTAGCCCCTTTGTCCCCAAGATCCTATTAGTACCGGCTCCTGTGACTTCCTGTTTATTTGGATATTATTTAGTTGGCTTCCCATGCAAATGATAGCCACGAGTAAGTCATGAACTGAAGCTATCCATCACCTTACAAGGCCAATTGGGCCCCAGAATGAAGCCCCCATCAGCCTGCCAGAGGTGGGAGCTGCCATCTGTGAATTTTGAGATATATGTCCTCTACCCCTTCATCTTCAAGCTTTTCTGTGTCTTGCTACAACATCCTCGGTCATGGGCTTCCTGGGGTTATGTTTTAACTTTCATGAAGCTGCATGCGTCCCTGTTTATGTAACCATCCGAAACTATATGAGCGAGCCTGAGAGTAGCCTCTGACGTGCTGCTTGTACTTAGCTTTATAACTGATGGCCAGGCCTCAGGATAATGACAGCATGGCTGCCCTGAAGTTGCTCAGTTTAATGTAACAGATTTCTTGAGGAGCAAATGCATCTCCTGGCTACTTCTTTCTAAGTGGGTGTGATGGAGCAGGAGTGGGCTGGGGACGTAGCTCAGAGATAGAGGGCTTACCCAGCATGCACCTGGCCTAGGGTTCAATCCTCCCCAGCCAAGATTAGATTTATACACTTTTAAGTAACTCATACATCTATTCTTACATAGCCACAGCTACTCTACCGTTCCCTTTTGTTTGACGTCTGGTCTACTTCACTCATTCTGCTTTTTTCCTGAAAATGTTTGGGTCTACAGCCTACAGCTTAGTGTCTCCTCCGTAAATATGTGAACTACTCATAAAGACAGATAACTTGGAATTTAGTGATATTTTAGTTGCAGTCCCACATTCCCAAGTGGGACTGTGTGGCCAAGAGAAGAAATGTGAAGCCATCTCTGACACACAGGTGTCTGGGGGTAGCGCCTTCCTTGTCGTGTGGTTGCACAGGAGCTAATTCTTCTGAAAATATTCTGAGAAGTGTAAAATCTACAGAACTATAAGAATCCTAGTAGCATCGTTTATTTAGGATGTGTTTTGGATACACCGGGACCCATGTGGCAGTGGTCATCTACCAGGGAAGGGGGGCTCCGCTTTGTCCTTGCTGAAGCTGAGGGACTTCTCAGATCAGTGAATCTCTTCAGGTTTAACTGAAGATCTTGGAATGGAGATGGAAAGAGGGTTTAGGATTCAGGGCACTCAGCTTTTCTTTTCTCTCCCAGGCACATCTTTTCCTGGTAGTCTTCCTCCTCTGCCTGCTACCTCTCAGGTCTCTCTCCTAACAGCACATTGTATGAGCCTCTCAGTTCTTCCCCTGGGCTTTTCAATCTTCTTTGCTCTTCTGAGTTTTGCTGCTCTCCTCTAGGTTCTATCTTCTTTTGCCACTTAATACTATTTTTAAGTGCAAGGATAGAAATTTTGTTTGTGCTCAGCAAACTAAAGATTCTTCAGTTCCCATGACCTATCACCATAAATGGCAATGAAGGATGATAAATAAGAGCAACAAACTATTTTTATTCCTCTAAACATATACTGTCTCTAATCTTCACTACAGCTTTTGAAATGAGATAGGTATGATTTGCACCTAGTCGCAAAAGGAACAGGAATGCCATCGGGGTCAGGGAGGTCAAATCACTCGTCCTAGGTCACACATCTTGTAAGTGCTACATACAGACAGGATTTATTCAGTTCTTGCCCAAATGCCTTACTCTTTACTATCCAGGAGCTGAGTTGATCAATTTGTTGGACGATTTCTAGAATCTTCCCTTAAAGTTCTATTGGCAATTTTGGTTAAATACCCTCTTTTAAAATAGAATTCATCTGCAAGATGCTTTTCTATACTAAGATGAAAACTCCTAACAATGATACTTTCCCAACTTTTCCTTCTCCTCCTCCTTGGAGTCTTATTATTATTCAAGACTATACATTGCAATTGACAGTGGTTTCTTTTCCTCACATCTTTAATTAGTACTGTCATTTTTAATCCACTGGAAAGAAGAGAGGGAGATTGAATGTCCCAACACAGACACGTTATTCTGAAATTTCAATTGTGACAAATTCACAAATTCATAAAAAAATGATACACATTATTTTTTCCTATTTGCTCCAAGCAGAGAGCATTAGAATTCTTTTCCTCTTTGGGGGCTAATTCAGTGCCATTTTTGGTTATCACGCGCAAGATGTTTTTAAACTGAGTTGTCAGATTGTTAAATGTCCCCGCTATGGAGTGTTTCAGTAATTCAATCCCTCTGGATTGCTCAGAGTGTCTTAAATGTTTTGATTGCAAATACAGGAGGGAAACGGCTGGCCCCAACAGTCTCCCCTGAAAACTTCTTATGGATAAATTTGCTGGGTGGCCTGAAATAGGTCAAAAGGTTTCAGTTCACAAGTAGAATTCTAGACATAATCGCCCTGTGGACGCTGTAAATCAATCATAATTAATGCACTTGCTCGGTCCTGTCAGCTGATGGTTGCTAGAGGGCGAAATAAAGAGACCCTTTCTAATACAATTTGAAAAGAGATCAAATCTGTCATTTCATGTAATAATTGAGCCAAATGAGAAAAGAGAGGGGTCAAAGTTCACCGGGTGACCTTATGTAAACCCAATAATGCATAATTCATTTCCTTTATATGGAATTTATAAGCTGCTGTAAATGGACGGGACAGAATCCTCTACCCTCCTTGGCTTCTGCCAAACTATCCTTGCTTATCCTGAAATGCAGTAGAGCTGCCCAAACTTCTCAGCAGCATATTCTGACTGAATAATCCCCGAGCCTTCAACATGGGCCGGCATTTAATTCATTCTCCCAAGCGTGTGAAGTTAATAACTGAATAAATCACTGGCAGCTCTCTCTGAATGATATAAAACCTGTAATTTATTTATTGAGTGTTACAAATACAGTTGAAACATGTTTTCATGCAAAATGCTTTCCCTCTTTTTCATATTATCTACAGAGAGGACCTGGGTTGTGAGTTCTGGAAGTGCAGGTTAGAAGACAGTGCATCTGGGACTTGTCCCTTCTTTCCTTGAGTGGTGTTGCTGGGAAATGCGATCTTTTCCCGGATGTGACAGCATTTGGGGTGGGGAGGAGCGGGAAGGAAGGACTAGGTGTTTGAGCAAACCCCCCAGCAGGAGCTTGGGCTTCCCCAAGTTCACCGGAGCTCAGAACTGATGGAACCCAACACCTGCCCACAGATCTACCAGCTCTCTCATCTCCAGACTGCCAGCTGGGAAGCCCTCGTTTTGAAAAAAGTGTGTTGCAATAGAAAGTGCCTTCACTCCCTCCTGCCCTGGCTCCATCTCCCATTTAACTCAAGCCGTGTGCACTGGGTGGAGAACCCCCCAGGTCCAGGCCCTAGTGCTCCCTTTGGCACACATGACATCCGCATGACATTTATACTTCATTCTCTGATGCTTGAATCTTCCACAAGCCGTTTATTTATTTATTTTTTTGGTTGCTTTTGTGACATATATTGCCCCACACCACCAGTAGGTTGTGCTTCCTGAAATATAGATGCCCTCTTATCACATCCCGCTGTTGGAAACTTTGATGTGCTGTGAGGGGGGTGGTATAAATGGGTCCAGTCTTCCCAGAAAAAGATTTGATGTTGTGTACCAAGACAGAAACTTTACTTACTTGTTGACTTTTGAAGTTTTATGTTTTGGTGATTTTTGTCACCAAAGTGGTTAAGTTTTATTAAGTTGCTAAGGCTGGTCTTGAACTTGGAATTTTCCTTTCTTGGCCTCCTGAGTGGCTGGGATTACAAGTGTGCACCATTGGGCCTGGCAGGCATGGCTGATGGGTTAATGATTTGAATGGCTTACTGAGTGGTAACTGTGGTAACTATGGTAACCACAGGTGTCCTATGGCTGGAGGAAGTGGGTCACCTGAGGAGCCGTTGGGGATTATGTGTTTTGTTCCTGGCTCCTCCCACTCTCTCCTCTTCCTGGTTGCCATGAACTTTCTTTTGCTACCTGCCACCAAGATGTTCTGCCCTCACCTTGGGCCCAGAGCAATGGAGTCACCCAACCATGGACTAAAACCTCTGCCACCATGAGCCCCAAATAAACTTTCTCCTCTAAGCTGTTCTTGTCAGGTCTTTACATCATAACAATGTAAAGCTGACTAGCACAATGTTTATTGTATATATTATTTGTGTATGTACACATGTGTAAACATACACATATACATGGATAGATTTACTAATATTGAAATTAAAATCTTCAATGTGCTATAAAATATCACAAACAAAGCTAAAAGACAAGCACAGAATGTGCTCAGTGGTAGAGCCTTTGCCCAGCATTTGTGAGGCCCTGAGTTCAATTCCTCATACAGGGAGAAAAAAAGTTAAAATAACTCAATAGAAGAACATATCATAAAGAACGCACCCTGACAATTCTCAGAAATGGAAATTCAGAAGACCAATAAATACATTAAAAAAAGCTCAGCATCTTTAGTGGTAAAGAAAATGCACATTAAAAAATGTCACTGGGTTATCATTTCACAGCCACCAAAATCACAAAACATGTGAAGTCAGACTGCATTAAGTGTTGATAACTCTGTGGGAAAAGTGGTGCCCTTAGACACTGGGGAGTGCTTCATACATAAAGCAGCCTGGAAGTAGCCACTAAAGTAAAGAATGTACGATGACCCCACTGTTGTAATTGTTGGTGTGTATCTAAAAGAGATGCCTATGTACACAGCACAAGGAGACAGGAACCCAGTATGGTAGTTGGTGAGAGTGAAAAAAGAAAAACAAGTCAGATGCCCATCAGTAGTGTGTTGGATACACAGCAGAGGTATCTGTACCACGAAGGAGCAGGCTCTGGGCATACCATTCCCATCAAACCCAGGCACTATCATTTACTATTAATGTAACCAAGGATGATTACTTAACTGGTCCCTGCCTTGTTTTCTCATCTGTACAATAGGAGCAATAATAATTTAGAGTCTATGTAACGAAGAGCAAAGGTTAATGTATAAAGCATTTGGAACAGTATCTGTCACATAGTAGTATATATTATCATTTACTATAATTATTATAGAACAATCAAAGTAAAACAAAAATCCTGGATCTTCATGCACTACCATAGTTAACTATCAAAACCTTAGTGTTGAGAAGAAGTAGATTTCAAAACTGTATTATTACACAGTACATTGTGAAGATTTCTATATCATCTTTGGAAAAGTATAGAAACAGCATTATTTGTTGCTCTGTTAATATTTATGCAATGGAAGTGTCAGAATATGTAAAGAGAAATTCAATGCTCAGCTCAGTTCTGGAAAAGAAATGGGCTAAATCAAGAAAGGGAGCGGTTTAAAATACATAGATAATATTTTATTTCCCTAAAACACAAATATAAAGCAAAAATTTAGTAGTTGTAAAGTTTGGGTAATGAGTTTACAGGAGTCTGTTCCAAATTTTTTATGTGAAATTTAAAATTTTTAAAAAGATTATAGACATATTCAGTTACAGGAAATAATACAAAGGCATCTCATGATCCTCTTTTTTTTGTTAGGGAGGTATGGGGATTGAACTCAGGGGCACTCGAACACTGAGCCACATCCCCAGCACCATTGTGTATTTTATTTAGAGACAGGGTCTCACTGAGTTGCTTAGTGCCTCGCTTTTGCTGAGGCTGGCTTTGCACTGGAGATCCTCCTTCCTGCCTTGGCCTCCTGATGTGGGTATTTTTCTCTCAAAGCAATGCTCTAGAAATTCTCCCAGGTTTTGCATGTGTCAATAGTTGATTTTTATTGCTGAATAGTATTCCATAGTTGACACGCCACATTGTGTTTCATTCTTTACCCGATGAAGGCTTTTTAGGCTTTTTCGGTTTTTGGATCTTATGCATAAAGCTGTTGTCAGCATCTGCTTTACAGATCTTTGTGTGCACATAGGTATTGATCCTGGATAGATGCGCAGGATGACAACCGCTAGGTTATGTAGTAATTGCGTGTCTAGTTTTTGCAGGAACTACCAAACTGTTTTTCAGAGTGGCTGTAACACTTCACATTTGCACCAATGATATAGAAGTGATCTGGGTTCTCTGTACCCCTGCCAGCATTGGGCATTGCCATCCTTTTTTATTGTGCTATTCAGAGAGGTGTATAACATTATTTCATTGTGGTCTCCCTAATAGCTAATTATGCGGAACATCTCATGTGCTTATTTGCCTCTGTCGTCTTCTCTGGTCAAGGGCCTCTTCATGTCTCTCATTCATTTTCGAATTGGATTTTTTTTCTTTTACTCATGACTTTCAATAATTTTTTACATAGTCTATGTGCTAGTCATTTGTCAGGTAGATGGTTTGCAAATATTTTCTCCCAGTCTGTAGCTTGTCTTTTTATCTTCTTAACAGGATTTTTTTCAGGACAAAATATTTTTAATTTTGATGAAGTCTAATTTCTGCTTTTTTATCTTTCAAGATTCATTGCTTTGGGTATCAAGTCTCAGGATGTTTTATGCATAGATCCCCAAAATGTATAGCCTACTCAAACAAAAGAAAAGAAACAACTTTGTGGTTTTGCATTTATACTTTAAGTGCGTGATTTATTGTTTTTATAAATTTATTTATTATTTATTGAGATAAAATTCACAAACGATAAACTTTATTGCTTCTAATTCAGATTAGAAGATTTTTCAATACTTTGTCAAGTTCCAGAATATTTTCATTACCCCAAAATGATTATAACCATTAGCAATAACTCTCTGTTCTCCTCGTGTACTTCCTATCAGATACTAATATATTTTCTGTCTCTATGAATTTGTCTATTATGTATACTTTAAATAAATGGAATCATATAGTATGTGACCTTTGTGTATGACTTCTTTCACTTCATATAATGTTTTCAATGATTATTCATATTATAGCATATATCAGTACTTTGTCCCTTTTCATGGCCAAATAATTCTCCAATCACATGAATATACTACATCTGTTTAAACATTCATCGGTTGATAAACATTTGGGATGTTTGTACTTTTTTGTTTCCTGAGTAAGTCACTATGAACATTGTGTACAAGTTTTTGTGTGAGTGTATGTTTGCAATCCTCTTGGGTCCTACATCCAGGACTCTCATTGCTGGATCATATGATCTTTTGAAGATCCACCACACTGTTGTCCACGGTAGTAATAGCACCATTTTACATTCTCATGAACAATGTGTCAGGGCTCTAATTTTTCAACATCCTTGCCAACGTGTGTCATTTTCTGATTACAAAATTTTAAATGACCATCCTAGCAAACAAGTGGCATCTCATCAGGGTGTTGACTAGCATTTGTCTACTGATCCGCTATTGCGCATCCTTTCGTGCTCTTCGGTTACTTGTAAATCATCTTTGATGAAAAGTTTATTCAAATACTTTGTCCATTTTTAAAGATTTCTCACTCCTCCTCCTCCTCCTCCTCCTCCTTCTGTTTCATTTTATTTTATTTTTTGTTGAGTTTTTTTTTGTTAAGTTTTTTGTAAGAGTTCTTTATTCTGGCTATTAGTTCCCTATTACATTTGTGGTTAGAAAAATAATTTCCATTTTTTGGATTGTCTCTTCACTTTCTTGGGGGTGTCCTTGGTAAACAAAAGTTAAAAAATTTGAAGAAGTCCATTTTATCTATTTTTCCCCTTAAGTCTCTTGAGTTTTTGATGTTTCATCTAAGAAACAGTTGTGTAATCCAACATTACAAAGATTTACACCTATATTTTCATCTTTACTATCTTAGCCTTTATGTTTAGATTTTTGATCCCCTTTGGTTTAATTTTTGAATACTGTGTGTAGTAGTTGTACTAATTCATTCTTTTGCATGTGGTCTCATTATTTATTGATAAGAGTATTCTTTCTCCATTGAATAGTTTTGACACATTTGTCAAAACCCAGTTGACCATGGATGGACAGGTTCTTTTCTGGACTTGCAATTCTCTCCTCATGACCCATGTGTCTTCTCTAATGACAAACCACACTGTCTCAATTACTGTCAATGTGTAGCAGGTTTTGAAATTGAAAATCTTTAGTCTCACAACTTTGTTTTCATTTCTCAAAGAAAAAAAAATTTCCATTCTGAGTCCCTTACAATGCCATATGAATTTTATCATCAGCTTATACATTGTTAGAAAAGAAAGAGAGAGAGAGAGAGAGAGAAGCAATTGGGGAATTTTGATAGAGACTGCATTGAATCTGTGTATCAATTTAGGGTGTTGGCATCTTAATAGTTAGTCTCTTAATACATCAGCATAAATATCTTTCCATGTATTTAGGTCTTATATTTTTTTCAACAACATTTTGCAGTTTTCAGTGTATGAGATATATCAATGTGACACTTTTTTAGTTAAATTTCTAAGTATTTTATTATCTTTTATGTTATTAAAAATGAAATTGTTTTCTTAATTATCTTAATTTAACGTTCAGATTTTCATTCCTAGTGTTTAAAAATACATTTGGCTTCGTCACTGTAGTATGCTGATTTTAAATCTTCTGGATATAGGCTGAGGAGTGGGATCACTGGGACAAATGGTGGTTTCATTCCTAGTTTTTTTGAGGATTCTCCATACTGATTTCCATAGTGGTTGCACCAATTTGCAGTCCCACCAGCGATGTATGAGTGTGTCTTTTTCCCCACATCCTCACCAACAATAAATATTGTTACTTGTATTCTTGATATTTGCCATTATGATTAACCTGAGGTAAAATTTCAGTGTAGTTTTAATTTGCATTTCTCTAAAGCTAGAAATGTTGAACATTCTGTCATGTATTTATTGACCATTTGTATTTCTTCTTCTAATTATCTGTTCAGTTCCTTAACTATCCCACTATGCCATACCACATTGTCTTGATTACTGTCAATGTGTAGCAGGTTTTAAAATTTAAAGATTTAAAATCAGCATATTACAGTGACACAGCCACATCAATGTTTACAATAGCTCAATACATAATAGCTAAGTTATGGAACCAATCTAGACTCCCATCAACAGATGACTAGATAAAGAAAATGTGGTATATATACACAATGGAGTATCAGTCAGCCATAAAGAAGACTGACTTGCAAGTAAATGGATGGAACTGGACACTGTCATGTTAAGTGAAATAAGCCAGTCCCCAAAATCAAAGGGCAAATGTTTTCACTGATACCTGGAAGATAATCTTCAATAAGGAGGGAGGGGGAAGAGTAGATATTCAGTAGATTAGATAAAGGGAAATGAAGGGAAGGGAGGAGGACAGGAAAAGGAAAGACAGTGGAATGAATCTGAAATAATTTTCCTATGTACTTACATGAATACACTATAGTGAACCCTATTAGCATGTACGTCCATAAGAATAGAGTCCTAACTAGAATAAGGTATATTCCGTGCTTTTACAATTATATCAAAATGAATTCTACTGTCATGTATAACTAAAAAGAATAACAACAAAAAAGAAATAAAAAAGGCTTTTATATATTATTGTCATTTCCTACAAACTTGAAGAAATCCTATATTAGCTGTTATAGGTTTTTGAGGATTCTTCATGATTTTCTCTATATAACAAAATCATGTCATCTACAAAGAGATAATTTTGTTTCTTCCACTCCAGTTGAGATGTCTTTTATTTCTTTTTCCTACCTAATTGGTAGGATTTGAACTTCCAATACAATCTTGAGTAGGAGTCATGAGAGTGAATCAACCTGCTTGGTGGTAAAATCAACCTGATCTTGAGGGTAAAATTCCACCATCATCTATGATATCAGCTGCAGAATTTTCATAGGTGGCTTTTATCAGGGTTAAGAAGATTTTTTTTTCTAAGTTTGTTGAATTTTTTCATTGTAAGAGGTGTTGGATATTGTTAAATACAGTGATTTCTTCTTTAAACCATTGGTTATTTAGATATGTGTTAATTTCCACATATTTGTTAATTTCCTCCATTTTCACTGTTATTAATTTTTAAATTAACTTCATGTGATTGTAGCACATGCTTTGATTTCCATACTTTTAAATGCATTGAGATTTGTATGCATTGCCATTGTAACATAAAGTCTGTCCTTGAAAGTGTATCATACTTATTAGAGAAGACAGTTTTCTGCTGTGTTGGCTGCAGTGTTCTATGGGTTCTGCAGTGTTGGCTGTAGTTGGCTTATAGTGTTGTATAAATCATCTGATTTCTAGCTCATCTTCTGTCTAGTTGTTCTACCAATTATTGAAAGCAGGGAATCAAAATTTCTAACAGCTTATAGTTGAATTGTCTACTTCTGCCTTCAAATCTGTCAAATTTTAATTCATGAACTTTGAGACTCTGTTGCTAGGTGCATGTATATTTAAAATTGTTATATATTCTTGGTTGATCAACCCTTTAATCCTTGAAAAATATCCTATTTTGTCTCTGGAACATTTTTTCTATTGTGTCTGACATTAGCATAACCACTCCAGTTCTCTTCAGGTTGCTCTTTGTATGATACATTTTGTGCATTCCTTACTCTTAAATGATTTGTGTCCAAACCTAAAATATGTCTCATATATAAACATATTGTGGATAACTTTTTTTATTTTTTGGCACCAGGGATTGAGCCCATGGACGCTTAGCTGCTAAGCAGCATCACTAGCTCTTTTTAATATTTTATTTAGAGACGGGGACTGCTAAGTTGCTTAGGGCCTCGCTAAGTTGCTTAGGCTGGCTTTGAACTTGCAGTCCTCCTGCCTTAGCCTCCAGAACCACTGGGATAACAGGCGTAAAACACCATGGCCTGGCTTGGTGAATCACTTTTAAAATCCCATTCTACCAATTTCTGCTTTTTAATGGGAGAGTTTGAACCCATTCAAATTTAATATAATTACTGATCAGATTGACAGATGCCATCTTGCTATTTGTTTTCTGTCTTTTTTTTTAGTTCTTCAATCCCTCCCCTATTGCTTCATTTTATGGTAAATAAATATATTTTTAGTATAGCATTTACAATTTTTGTTGTTATTGCTTCTTTTTATTTCTACTTTTGAGTTATTTTCTTACTGGTGCCCTGAAGATTGCCATTAATATCTTGATTTATAAAATATGTTTTAATATCAACTTAATATAAATCGTATGTAAAATCTTTGCTCCCATGTGACTCCAATCCTTTCCTCCTTTTTGCTATTTTCATAAATTATATCTACATACACTGTGTCCCCATTGTTAGATTATAACATTTATTGCATTATAAAGTTGTCTTTGAAGTCAGGTTAAAAAATAAAGAAATTATAAACAAAAATATATTTATTCTATCTTTATATTTATCTTTGTAGTTACTTTACCAGTGCTCTGTTTACTGTGGATTCCATTAGTCTTGTATTCTTTCTTTTCAACCTAAGCACTGCTTTTAATTTCTCTTATAAGTCAAGTCTGTTAGTTACGAGCGCTGTAAGTCTTATATTTATTTTATTTATGTCAGTTTTAACAAACCTGTGTCTTAATTCTACTTTCTCCATGAACATTAGTTTTGCCAGATATGAAAATAACTAGTTGGCAGATTTTTTTCTTTCAGAATCTGAAAATGTCATTCCAATGCTTTCTGATCTTTGTGGTTTCTGGTAAGAAACCATCTATTAATCTTATTGAGGATCCCCTGGATAAGATAAATTACTTCTTGCTGCTTTTAAGAGTCTTTCTTTGTCTTTTAGTTTGAACAATGTTATTATAATACGTATAGGTGCAGATTTCTTTGTATTTTACTTGGAATTCATTGAGCTTTTTGAGTCCATAAATTCATGTTTTCATAAAATTTGGAATGTTTTCAGGCATTATTTCTTCAAATGTTACCTCTTTTTTATTGGTTCTTCTTAGTTATATATGACAGTAGAATCCATTTTGATAAAATTATATAAGCATGGGATATATCTTATTTTAATTAGGACCCTATTCTTGTAGGTGGGCACAATGGTAGGGTTCACTTATGTATTTTCATGTCTGTGCATAGGAAAATCAGGTCAGATTCATTCCATTGTCTTTCCTATTCCTGTTCCCCACTTTGTTCCCCTCTGTCTGATCTACAGAACTTCTCTTCTTCCCCTCTCCCCTTTTATTGGGGTTTAGCTTCCACATGTCAGAAAGAATGTTCAACTTTTCCTTTTTGGGGATGTGCTTATTTCACTTAGCGTGGTAGTCTCCAGATTCCCCATGTACTGGCAAATGTCATAAAGTCATCCTTCCTTCTCTCTCTCTCTCTCTCTCTCTCTCATTTTTTACTACAACTGTCTTTAGGTACATGTTTGTACTCTTCATGGCCTCTCCCAGTTTTCTGATGAATTTTTTCATGTTTCTTCCTTCTTATATTCCTTGGAATGAATACTCTCAATTGACCTACTTTTAAGTTTACTGACTTCCTTTTGATTGCTCAGATCTTCTGTGGAACAGTTTCAGTGATTTCTTTTCTTTTCTTTACTTTTTACTTTGCAGTCACCAAAGTTCTGTTTGATTTCTTTTTAGGATTTTCATCTCTTACTACAAATCTCTATTTGGGTGAGAAATTGTTCACATAATATCCCTTAGCTATTAGGACATATTTAAAATAGCTTATTTAGGTTGAGCATGGTGATGTACACCTGCAGTCTCTGATGCTTAGGAGACTGAGGCAGAAGAATCACACGTTTGAGTCCAGTCTGGGCAACCTAGGCAATGCCACAAGATCCTATCTCAGAAAGAAAAAAAAATGATAATAATAAAATAGAAGCTTATTTAAATGACATGTCTGAGCTTCTGAACTTTCTTAGGGATGGCTTCTATAGATTTCATTTCTCCCCATTGCATAGGTCGTAATTCTTTTTGTTTGTTTGTAATACATACAATGAATACAATTCTAATAGTAGGATATTGCAAAGCTGCCATGGCCTGGCCAGGGTTCTATTTTCCTGTCCAGGAGGGTATAAGCCACCAGAGAAGTTAAGCCAGAAATAATTAGTGAAGAAATAAGAAACAGAGTTAGAATTATAGGTTAAAGGGAGCTCTCGATAGATCCAGTCCACACAGGAGCTGGAGTTGGACAACTAGAAAATAGCTCCTGTGGTTTATCTAAAGGGATACATCAAAGGCAGAGATAAGGTTTCAGGGATGGAGTCTTGCTTCATAAGGGCTTGCAGTCAACAGGTTGATTGGCATCTTGGAAGGTTACACCCATCTCTGAGAGGTTGTGTGGCTGCAGCAGGTCACTCCATCTCAGGCATTGTGTGGGGCTTTTTTGGCAGTCCTGAATAGAAATTCATATGTATTTGGCTTATCTTACTCTGTGGAATTGCCACAGAAAGTTCCCAAATACCAGATTTTCCTATTTAATGGGCTTCCATGCCGAAGGTCCACACATAGCCTATGGATGGCTCTCAACAGTAGGATGCGGTAACTCTGGAAATCAGGTCCTTCTCCTTTCCTAGAGTTTGTTGTTGTTGCTTCCTGTCATAGTTTTTACTGTTTTCTAAACTTTCCTGAACTAACTCTGTGAAGTCTGTACTATGTTGCTTCATCCTTCTTTCTATTCTTTAGAATGGATTCCCTCCATTGGCTTCAGCTAACGATGGACAGAAATTTCCTTGAAGTTCTGGAGTTGATAGGTCTTCCAGTCTTTGCTGAGCAGCTCTGTGTGGATGTATTGTGTGTGTGTGTGTGTGTGTGTGTGTGTGTGTGTGTGTGTGTGGATGTTGAAGAATACTTTCAACATTCAACCTAGTTGCTTGAGCAGAGACTTGAAGTCAGGAAAAGGTGAGGGCTTAGGGCCTTCTCGGGTCTTCCCTAAGCACCTAAGCATGTGCACAGCTATGCACAGCCCTGCCCTGACTGTGTGTAGGTACTTCCAGCTTCCCAGAAATATATTGGAAATTTTCAAAGCCTCCAAAGCTATCTCATGTATCAGATTTTTCTCTCAGGTTTTCTCTGTGACTTTACTATTTGTACCAACTCTTATCCATTGACTTCGGCAGCCAGGTTAAAACATTTAAAAAATTCTTCCAAGAAAAAGTTTAGCACTGTGCAAGTTTAAATGTGATCCAATAACACTAAGACTTTCCAGGGAGAATCAGGAGACTGACACAGAAGAATCACAAGTCAAACTTTTGAACAAATCAAATCATGAATTTTGGGGGAATGTGGCATTTCTGTTTCCTCTGATACTGGGATTGTACGCTCTTATTTTTCCAGGTTAACGCTGAGCATGGAAAAGTGGATTATGAGATTAGTATAAATTAAAAATACCACAAATTTTACTGTTCTTAGAAAGATGCAGCCATTTTTCTCAACTAACTATCTTTTGGGTTACTGTGAGTCTTTGGTTAATTTCCAGAGTTCTAAAGAAGTTGAGTCTAACTTTTTCTTTTTTCCTTTTTTCTTTTTCCCTTTCCTCCCCTCCCCTCCCCCTCCCCTTCTCCTCCTCCTCCTCCTCCTCCTCTTCCTCCTCCTCCTCCTTTTCCTTTCAGACATCCACTTCTCTGGCACATTGGTTGGAAAGTCTTTCTTTCACTGAATAACTCCTGCATATTTGTAAAACACATTAGTTGGTCATATCTGTGTGGGTCCCTTTATGGGTTCTCTTTTGTATGCTATTGATCTTTGTGTCTATCTCTCCATTAATGCACCACTGTCTTTTTTTTTAAATGGTTTTTATTGGCTGGATTATAATTATACATAACAGTGGGATTCATTGTGACACATTTGGACAGGCACATAACATAATTTGATCAATCTCATTTCCCACTACTTTCCTTTCCCTCCTTCCCCGATGTCCTTCCTCTACTCTCCTGATCTCCCTTCTATTATTATTAGAATGTACATAGTGCATTATCATTATATATAAAAGTGGATTTTTCTTTTTTGGTACCGGGGATTGAACTCAGGGGCACTTGACCACTGAGCCACATCCCAGCCCTATTTTGTGTTTTATGTAGAGACAGGGTCTCACTGAGTTGCTTAATGCCTCTCTGTTGCCGAGGCTGGCTTTGAACGTGTGATTCTCCTGTCTCAGCCTCCCTAAGTGCTGGGATTACAGGCATGCGCCACTGCAACTGACTGGACCTCTCCAGGCCCTCCCCTCAACTCTCCCTCTTTATATTCTTCCTCTCCCTTCCATTTTTGTGAGATTATTATTCTTTTCTCTCTTGCTGCCACATATGAAAGAAAACATTCAACCCTTGACTTTCTCTTATTTTTAAATAAGTGCTCTGTGTGTGTGTGTGTGTGTGTTGTTGGGGTTGAACCTAGGCCCAGTGCACACTAGGCAAGCGCTCTACCACTGAGCTATTTCCTTAATCCAATGCCATACTGTCTTGACTACTGTAAATATAGGATTTGATTTGGGTTAAGTGATTTCTCCTACTTTTTTTGGTGAGGGGGAGGTGCTACCAGGGATTGAACTTGGGGGCACTTGGCCACCAAGCCACGTCCCCAGCCCTATTCTGTATTTTATTTAGAGACAGGGTCTCAGCACCTCACTTTTGCTAAGACTGGCTTCTAACTCATGATCCTCCTGCCTCAGCCTCCTGAGCCACTGGGATTATAGGCATGCGCCACAGCTCCTGGCCTGATTTCTCCTACTTTATTGTTTTTTTTTTCAAAGTTGTTTTAGCTATTCTAGTTGCTTTGCATTTCCAGATAAATTTTAGAATAATCTTGTCCATACCTATAGAATGTATTGCTGCTTGATTTTTTTTATAAATGGAAATTAAGTTGAATCTATATATCAGTTTGTAGAGAATTGACATCTTCTCATGCATGGGCATAGTTTGTGTGTTTATTTTGATCTTCTTTGATTTCTTCTATTGGCATTTTATAGTTTTCAGCACTCAAGTCCTGTACATAGTTTTTAGATTTGCACTTAAAAATTAAATTTATTTTTGAGCAATGGTAGGTGGCACTTTATTTTTAATTTTGGTGTCCATAAATTCATTATAGCATACAGAGACACAATTACTGTTTACATGCACATGTGGTATCCTGAAAACCTGCGGAATTCACTTAACTGGTTATAGGATATTTTTATTTGGGGCGGGGGGTAAAATCATTGGAATTTTCTAGAAAGACATGCTATCTGCAGTAGGACAGCTTTGTTTCTTTCTTATATTCTTTTTATTTTCTTTTCTTGCCTTACTGCCTTAGTTGGAACTACCCCGCTCTGGAATAAGAGTGGTGAGAGTGGAATCTTCGCCTGTTTCGTGATGAGGGACAACATCTCCAGTCATTCACAGTTAAGTATAAAGTGACAGGTAGGGTTTTTGTATGTTGTTTTGTCAGTTGAGGAAGTTCCCTCTGTTTCTAGTTTTATGAGAGGGTTTTTGGTTTTGTTTTTTAAGTCAGGAATGAATATTAAATTTTGTCAAATACTTTTTCTTCTTTGACTGTTAAAACCATATGAATTTTCTTCTTTGACTTTTTATGGTGGTAGATTATATTGATTGATTTTTAAAAATAGAGCCAGACTTGTTTCTCTGGAATAACCCCCAGTGACCATGGTGCATATTATTTTTTATATATTGCTGAATTACATTTCTTAATATTCTCTTAGGGATGTTTACATCTATATTCATAAGGAACATTGATCTGTAGTTTTCTGTTGTTTTACAATCTTTGGTTTGCATATCAGGGCAATATTAGCTTTATAAGATGAATTAGCAAATGATGTCTCTTTTTCTATTCTTTTATATTTTTTCTGGAAGAGATTGGGTAAAATTGGAGTTAATTCTTTAAATGTGGGTTAGTATTTTCCAGTGTAATTATCTGGTACTGGAGATTTCTTTCTTGGAAGCTTTTAAGCTATTAATTCAATTTCCTCAATAGCAATAAATTTATTCAAATCATCTGTTTCTTATTGGATAACATGTGGTAGTTCATATTTTTGAGAACTTGCTCTATTTTATCAAAGATGTCAAATTTATGTGAATAGAGATGGTTGTGGTATTTCCTTAATATCCCTTAGGGTAGGCAGTCTGAATGATATCCCCTGTTTCATTTCTGATTTTGGTAAATCTCTCTATTTTTCTTAGACAGTTTTGTGCCATCTCATTTTTTTCTTAGACAGCTTTGTTAGAGTTTTATCAATTTTCGTAAACTTTTCAATGTGTTTTGATGACTTCCTTCCTCCCTCTCTCTCTCTCTCTCTCTCTCTTTCTTTCTTTCTTTCTTTCTTATTGAACCCAGGGGACTTACCCACTGAGCCACATCCCCAGCCCTTTTTAGATTTTATTTAGAGACAAGGTCTCACTGAGTTGCTTAGGGCCTTGCTAAGTTGCTAAGACTGTCTTTGAACTCATAGTCTTCCTGCCTCAGCCTCCTGAGCCCCTAGGATTACAGGTGTGTGCCACCACACCTGACCATGATTTCCAATAATATTCTTTTTCTGTTTCTAATGTCCTTGATTCTGTTGTTTTCTTTAATATTTCATTATGTTGCTTTGGGTATATTTTTCTCTTCTTTTTCTAAGTCCCTGAGGTGGGAGTTTAGATTATTTGTTTTAGACTTTTTCCCCCCCTAATATATAAAATTCTAAAAACTTCCCTCTCAGTGTTACTGTAACTTATTTAAACAAATTATATTATGTTGTGTTTTTAGTTTCACTTAGTTTAATGTATATTTTGATTTCCCAGGAGAATTTTTCTTTGACTCATGGAATAATTAGAAGGGAAGTATACCTTTTAGCTTCCAGATGTTTGATGATTCTTATTTTAAACTTCCTGTTGTTGGTTCTCAGTTTGATTCCATTGTGGCTAGAAAACATGCTTTGTATGATTTCAATTTCTTTAAAAGTTTTTTATTTTTTATGGTCTAGGATATCATTGATCTTGGTATGTATTTTACAGCCACTTGAAAAGAATGTGTATTGTTTTATAAGTACATATTGATTTGACTATTGAGTATGTGTGTGTGTGTGTGTGTGTGTGTGTATACATACATACATACACTTGGAGATTTGAACTCAGGACCTCATTCATGCCAAGCAAGCACTTTACTACTGAACCACATCCCCAGCACTTTTTAATATTCTTTCTGATTTCTGTCTAATTACTGATTTTTTTTTTTTTTTTTGGTACTGGGAATTGAACTCAGGGGCACTCGACCACTGAGACACATCCCCAGCCCTGTTTTGTGTTTTATGTAGAGACAGGGTCTCATTGAGTTGCTTAGCACCTCGCCATTGCTGACACTGGCTTTGAACTCGCAATTTTTGGTCTTATTCTCCCCAAGCGCTGAGATTACAGGTGTGCGCCACTGCGACTGGCTAATTACCAATTTTTGAGAGAAAGATGCTAAAGTCTCCAACTATTTTTATTTCTTTGTCTATTTCTTCTTTGAGTTTTTCAGATGTAGTTTGCAAATATTTTAGCTCTGACACTAGGTGACATATTTAGTATAACTAAGTCTTGGTGGATTGACCCTCTTATCATTATACACTACAATTCTTTTTTTTGATAATTTTCTTTGCTCTGAAGTCTAATTTACATAATATTAATACACCTACTCTTCCTTTCTGTTTTTAATATTTGCATAATAGATTTTCCTGTTAATTTAGATTCTAATTGAAGTGAGTTCCTGTAGACAGCATGGAGTTTCCTCATATTTCATGATCCACTCTGCCATCTCTGTTTCTTAATTATTATTATCAAACCTTTTACAATTAGTGTAATTATTGATATGATAGGGAAATTTAAAATAACAAAAGTTGTCCTTTTGATTTGTATTTCTCTGATTGCTAAAGATGTTGAACATTTTTTCATATGTCTGTTGATGGATTGTATATCTTCTGTGAAGTTTGTGTTCTGCTCTTTGGCCCATTTATTGATTGGGTTGTTAGTTTTTTTGGTGTTAAGTTTTTTGAGTTCTTTATATATCCTGGAGATTAGTGCTCTATCAGATGTGTGTGTGGCAAAGATTTGTTCCCAGGATGTCGGCTCTCTGTTCACTTCATTGATTATTTCTTTTGCTGAGAAGAAGCTTTTAGTTTGAATCCATCCCATTTGTTGATTCTTGATTTTACTTCTTGTGCTATAGGAGTCTTGTTAAGGAAATATGGTCCTAATCTGACATGATGAAGATTTGGGCCTATTTTTTCTTCTATTAGATGTTGGGTTTCTGGTCTGATTCCCAGGTCCTTGATCTACTTTGAGTTGAATTTTGTGCATGGTGAGAGATAGGGGTTTAGTTTTATTTTGCTGCATATGGATTTCCAGTTTTCCCACCACCATTTGTTGAAGAGGCTGTCTTTTCTCCAGTGTATGTGTTTGGCTCCTTTATCTAGTATAAGGTAACTGTATGTAAGTGGGTTTGTCTCTGTGTCTTCTATTCTATACCATTGGTCTACATGTCTATTTTGATGCCAGTACCATGCCTAAGATTCCATCTCACGCCAGTCAGAATGGCAATTATCAAGAATACAAACAACAATAAGTGTTGGTGAGGTTGTGGGGAAAAAGGCAAGCTCATACATTGCTGGTAGAACTGCAAATTGGTACAACCAATCTGGAAAGCAGTATGGAGATTCCTTAGAAAACTTGGAATGGAACCACCATTTGAGCCTGCTATCCCACTCCTAGTGTAAGACGAATGACCAGATGGAGGTGAAACAGGACCAACACAGGCTTTTATTCTCCCGGCCAGTCACCAGGCTCGAACAGGTCGGGAAAATGGCGCTGTGCCTCGTGTTACACAGGGTTATATAGCCTCTCCCCATCCGGAAAAGGCAGGCTTGAGGCCAGGAAGAGGTGTTGACTTAGAGTCCAGTGTCTTCTGAGATTGGTTTGGTGCAGCAGGTGATGTCAGACCCCTTCCGGTATGAGCCGAGAGC
>PVHX01014868.1:0-48749 GCA_004024805.1 Geosciurus inauris
GAAAAAAAAAAAAAAAAAAAAAAAAAAAAAACTTGGTAGATTTTTGACATTCAAAATAGATACAAATAGATGGTTGTGTGTGTGTGTGTGTGTATAAATATGTAGATAACACAAAAGTGAAACAAACACGTTTATCTAACTTTCTCAACTTCTTCATGACAGATTTGAGAATAGGTAGAATTAATATATGTATATACATATATGTATATGTGTATATATAAACATATTATCTTAGAAAATTATATAAGATATATTAAGTGTTAAATAAGTTGCAACTCTTATTTCAAAAGAATAAATATTGTGTAACATCAAGAAGCATGACAAGATAGGTATTAGTTTTTATAATTACCCCAACTAAAATGAACCATTAATTCACACATTATAACATACTTTTGTAAATCATAAAGTTACCACCAGTTAATTGGTAGCCAATGAGAGTTTATTTTAAAATACTTTGTGTAAATACATAAGAACAACTTCCTATATTTTGCATAAGTACATAAGAACTGCTTCCTAAATGTTACTCAAATAAGTGAGAGTCAATGAGATACCATTAATGACTCATCCAAACAGCTGTAATAGTAATTGCTATCAATATCCTATTTTGGTTAAAAGTTTTCAATGCTACCAGTGTATCCTACAAAACAGGTGGGGTGATAAAATGTTAAAAAAAAAAAGTAGTTTGGAAAACTACTTATAAATTTATATAAAGCTAAACTCACTTTTGCCATCTGAAATTTCAATTTTATACTATATATTTACCCCAAATGAATAAAAACAGTAGTCCACAAAAATATTTACACATTAAAATTTATAATAGATTTATTCAAAATAATAGAAAAACTATAAAAATCAAAAATGCACACCAATATGAAAATAAGTGATTCTCAGCAAAAATATGATATAAACTACTGATATAATCTACAATATGAGCATCAAAAACAATTTTCTGAGTGAAAGTAACTGGAAAAAAATGTAGTATTCAATTGCATTCATTCTCAGGAATAATATGAAATTATAAACACTGAAGCAAATGTATAGTAACAAAAAGAAGCTCACTGTTTGCCTGTGTCCAAGAGTGGATAAGCATTAACTGGAAATAAGAACAAGGGTACATTTGTTATAACCAAATATTTTGTCCTAATATTTGTTTATGATGACATGAGTGTGTGCATTTGAAAGCAGTAATAGATCAGTAAACCAAAATGGGTAACTTGTACTGAGATAGTTATTTGTTTGTTTCTGAAAAAACAACTTAGAGGAAGAATGATTTAGTTTGGCTCATGGTTTCAGAAATCTCAATCTATATTTGGCCAGCTTCATTGCTTTGCACCTGAGGTGAAACAGGACATCATAGTATAAATGTAGGGTGAAGGAAAATACCTACTGATACTCTGGAAGCAGCAGGAGCAGGAGAAGGGAGAGAAAGAGGGGGCGAGAGAGAGAGAGAGAGAGAGAGAGAGAGAACATAAAATATTCCCTTTGAGGACACACTCCTCTAATGCTCCTCTAATGCTGCCCTAGCTCCTACAGTTTCCATCACCTCCCAATAATGTGATCAGATTATTAATCCATCATATTAATCCATCAAAAGGTTAATATACTTGTGAGGCCAATTCTTATGTTCCACATATTTCCCCAGAAGTCCCACTATTGAACATTGCTGCCTTTAAGACTATGTTTGCAACACATGAGACTGGAGGATATTCCAGATCTAAACCATAATATATACTGCATATGATAGAAAACCCAATTATTGATAGAAAACCCAATTATTGATAAAACGGGACTATACCAAATATTAAAGATTAACTGAGTAAAACAAATATAACTTTTAAATATTATTGCCACATGAAGGGCGAGATAGAACTGGCCTTGATGATAGTGAATCTGACAGAACAGAAAAATCTTTACATGAGGAAAATTATGAATACCTGAACCTTCCAATTTTTCACTAATACAAATTGTATGCTCTCAGCTTTTTCTAGGTGCTTCTGAAATATGGTATGAACTGGAGCATCTTGTTTTCTGTTCCTTTCTCTTCTAAGGCCAACACATGAAGTTCATTCTATTGATAATGGTTATGAGATGCCACATTCTGGGATAGCGATATTATTCTCAGGACTGGCTTATTTTTTTTTAATTTTTTTAATTATACATGGGCAGCATGCCTTTATTTTATTTATTTTTATGTGGTGCTGAGGATCGAACCCAGTGCCTCACACGTGCTAGGCAAGCGCTCTGCCACTGAGCCACAACCCCAGCCCCTCAGGACTGGCTTTAATGCCTGTGAGGGGCTAGTGCTGGTTTATACCCCTCTATCAGAAACTTAGTTTCACTTGTGAGACAAAACATTTTTTCATAGTCCTAGACAGGCTATTGTGAATCACTATAAATAAAATTAAAAATTATAACAATGAAGTACCACATAGAGTGAATTCTTTGTGAGATTCTCAGAGATCTTCAGTACAGATCATTTTTGTTTTCTCTCTATAATCCTGAATAGTTTAAAATATTAACTTTACTATGGAAAGAACCAGGTAAGAGAACGTATTATAAACACTAATTCAGTATTAGAAAAACTTGGACAAACTTTCAGGACTGGCATTGGTGTAGGTCAGCAAGGTTTGGAGTCTAGGCGGTCACTAGAGAGCACATATTCTCCATGACCAAGTTAGAACTTTTGAGGACACAGCAGCATCACTTACTCATGCCAAATTTTCAAATTATATATAGTTGACCACTCTTATCTGTGGGCTCTACATCAATGGATTCAACCAAACATGGATCAAATCTATTTTTAAAATATTGCATCTGTACGGAACATGTACTAAATTGTTTTTCTAGTCATTGCTCCCTAAAAGATACAGTATTGTCAACTATTTACATAACATTTGCATTTTCATACTTATAAATGCCCTAGAGATGATTTTAAATATATGGGAGTATGTGAAAAATTTGTCATATACATATCAAATACTGTCCCATTTATTTATGTATCTTGAGCATTTGAAGATTTCCGTATTTGTCTACGTGGATGGAGTCTTGGAACCATTTTCCATGAATCAAAGGGGACAATTGTATTTTTTTTAACCACACAAGGGATAGAGTAGAGAAATAGGAAAGTTGGAAGAAGTATTGGAAATGACATAATATCAATCCCTCCTTACAGATCTTTTTCTTCACTAGATTCAACCTCTAACCTTCTTCATCCTAATTATATCCCAGGAGGCTGAATTTATAGACAAAATTAACAGGGTTCTTTCCCTTTGCCTTCTGTGTTTGGTAATGGGATTCTATAGGACAAGTACAACTTTATCTTTACCCACTTCGTGTATCAGGCTGGGTCCTGAAGATTAAGTAGTCATGATACATTAAAAGGAGTGAAACATACATTTTTTATATGCAAATGAGAGCTCAGAGGTAAATGCAGACCCAAAGAAGCAGTTAGAGTCAAAAGCTTATATACAAAGACAAGACTAGTATAAGGTGATCCTGTGAAGAGATAGAGGAGCTTGGAAAAGAGATAAGATAATGTTTAGTTGAACAGGGTTTATGGTGAGATTTCCCTGGGCCTTGACTCCCTTTCTCTGGTGATAAGAATGTTTTTTTTGTTGTTGTTGTTGTTTTTTGGTTGTTTTTTTTTTTTTTTTTGCTTGTAGTACAGGAAGGGCATCTTTCACCTGAGTTTCATCTCCTGCTTTTCAGGAAAAAAATGGAAGACCAGAGTGCTTTTCTTGCATGTTTTATTTTTTCTAGTGCCTTTATCTCAAAATTACTCCTATACCAAAGTGGCATATTTAGAGTGGCATGTTCTGCCACCTTTGGGGAGAAAATTCAGTACTGGAATGGGCTGGAGTAAAGAGTGGTTTCATTTCTCCACAGATGTCTAAAAGTATTTTTGGATTTTAGTAACCTTGTCTTTCTCTCTTTGCTACATTTTACTTGTTTACCCTCTGTCCTATAGATGGTTACATCACTTTTGGTTTACTTAACCCTAGCTGCTCAGGTAAACAAATAGTCCCTTCTTTAAACTCTTTATGATTGCTTATTAGAGAGAACCATCTGTGTTTTTGCCAGTTGATATATTAAAATGACAATTTGTTTCTGTTTCTCCTCATTAAAGCATAATCAAATTATAACATTCAGGTCTTTTCAGGATACCCTTGTTATTCTTATGACAGAAAATATTTAGACAGCACCACAGCTAGCAAACACAATAAAATTTTAAGTAACTGAAAGAACATGATGATATAACTGTGGAAAGATCTGGTTCATGAACATGATTAGTTTATTTAATATATGGTGTCAATGAGGAAAATGTGAAATTCTTCTAAAAACCAGTGTGGTCTTCTTACACTTGGACTCTAGTCATGAGATATTGATAACTGATAATAGCTATAACATACACTGGTGTATTTTGGATGTCTAAATCTAGTCTGTTCTGTAAGAAGAAAACAATGCAACTTTGTAGGGCATTTTACTCTGCATTATTCTCTGGTCTAAGAAAAGTGAACATCAATCACTTAAAACCACTAATTTATCAAGGATAAACTTTTCTAAAAGCCAATGTTTAAAGAATTGCACTGAAAAAAAAATCATTTCATATTATATTTCATAGTTCCTCAGTTATGGTATCTTGTCATTGTAAAATATGTATTTTTTATCAAATAATTCTACTTTATAAAAGCCCATGTTATACACAGAACAATAAAATAATACCTCTAGTCTCTCCAACACTAATTACAATATAGCAAAAATGATAAAAACTTCAGTCCAAATGCAGGTAAAAGTAAAGAACATTTTTATTCATAAAAACACATTTTGAGTACTTTGTAAATTTTAAACAACTTTAGAAATGTGTCAATTTCCATACCCTAAGGCAGTTTCAATTTGAACATTATCAAATCATGCAGGTTGTGTCTCCCTTAAAGACTGAAGTTAAATAAAACTGTTTCATTACCATATCCACTGCTAAATTGCATGAAACATTAGCATCTGTTCTGAAGTGAAGCTCTCCCTGGGGCCATGTGATGGAGAACTCTATGTGTCCCAATGAATCTCAAAGAAGACTTTAGATCCCCAAAATGTCTCCAAAGTAATTTACTTCTTAGCAGTGGGAAGCCTTGGTCTGAGGAACAGAATGCTTTGAAAAGACTTTGGTTTAATTACAAAGATTAGTTATTTTCATCTCAATCATTGTTTACAGCAAAATATCTCTGTTCCATAATTGCATCCCCAAAATAATTTGCTTAATAGGTGGGATAGGATGAATGTGTCTGCTTATTAGATGAATCATCAGAAGAAATCAAAGAAGCATTTTTGTAGGAGCTTTGATACATTAAATAATTTTTGCCTAATTATTAATAGCAAAAAAAAAACAAAAACAACTCCAAGACGAAACAACAGAGGTGTTAGAAGAGGCGAATGTGTGCTAAAAGGAAGCAAAAGATTCAAAACATTCAAGCTAAGGTGGAGGTAAATAAAGCATAATGTACTAACTGAGAAACTACCAGCCAAGGTCAGAGCTGAAAGAGAGGTTCCATTACGAATATGAAATTGGTAAATTATTTGATGCAAAATAAAATAAAATAAAATAAATATTATTATTGAACAAATTGAAGAGCCATGTCTCTGGGAAGATAGAAATGGGTGCAGTGAAGAGGGAATGCTTGTCAATGTACTTAACTTTTAAAACAACTTCATTTGACTTTTAAAAAATCACATACCATATGTATGAGAAATATGAAATAAAATTTTAAAAGAACAGAAGAAAATATCATGGAATATTAAAATAAAAAAGTCTTAGTGTGACCCTTTTTGATTGAATTTATTCAATCCATAATTATAAGGAAAGTATGTTCATGTTTCTCAACAAAACATCAAAGTACTTCAGCAAACTCTTTTAAGTAGAATGTAGAGATGATATTACATCTATAAATTTAGTATTGAATTACAGATAGAATTTTTCTACTCACAATTCTTGGTATAAAATGGAAAACTCCATAATTGCATGTATAATATTTGAGATTTTTGAGTCAAAATGCTGGTGAAAACATGATCTTTTTGTCAATTTGCCACAAAACCTGAGTTAATGTTCTTTTTAGGCTTATTAAAGTACCAGTCAATAAAAATTATAACAATATATTTATAATAATTATTAGCTGTAATTGTAAACATTTCAGTAAAACACATAAACTCAATTTCCCTTTGATTTTGGAAGAGAAAAATATTGGTAGGTTTATAATTGGAAGAGTTTGCTTTGGTACAGTGAGCTTTATTAACTGTCCAAAATTCTACTTGTGCACATAATTTGTTAATTCTAAGAAAAAATTGTTTTTCTGAGAAGATTCGATTATCTAGCTCACAGAATATTGGTGTTAATGATTTAATAATTATTTAAAGTACATTTTTCATACCAAAATTTATTTTTTGAATAAAGCATTAAAGCTTTCCTTGAGATTGAGAAATCATATCCAGAAAAACATTTCTGGGCTAAGGAACCACTTTAAGTTTTCTATTTCATACCAAATTTTCTTGGAAATTCTGATATAGGGGTAGTCAAGAATTGTTTGCACTTTATTGCAATTGAGGTTTTCCCTTTTCCTGTCCTGCACCCACTCCCTCACTTCCGTAAGTGTTCATCCATTGTAAACAATGTGTATTACAAAACTTGTTTTATCATCTGCTTCTGGAACTCCGTTCTGGAGAACTGTCCGGTAAAACATAATATCATCTGGTACTTGCTATCACTACAAATATTTATATCAATTTTTAATATATATCACATGTACAAAAGTATTTTGATAAAATATGAATGTGTTTAGTTGCTTTCTATCACTCAATTTTTCCATATTATTAATACTAAGAAAACAAACATATTTGACCAAAAAGAATCTATTAGCTCTGTGCACTGTATATTATCATAATAAGTTAGTGTTCATTTAAATATTCTCCATGTAAAATAAACTGCTACACACTATTTTCCTTTGGATGTATTTGATGTGTTTAAATATGATCAAAAAGAAGTTTTTAAGGACCTGTCTAAATTTGGTTCACACCAAATTTTCTGTGAGTCCACATAACTATGTTTACCAATTTGGGTTGGAGTTTTTAACATTGAGTGATTCAGAACTGCAATCTATTTCACTTTCCAAGAAATTTTCAAGTTTCTTTTTTTTTTTTTTTGGTGTCATAAATTTGTCAAATTCTGCTACTAGTGTGAATTTAATTTTGAAATGGCAGTGTAATTTTTTGAGGAAGAAAATCATATATCTCCATCCTTTCCCCCACTATTATCCTCCAGGTTCTGTACCACCTATTTTAGTCAAATTTTTACACAGCTGTGACTAAAAGACCTGACAGGAACAATTAAGGGGGAAAATTTATTTGGAAATTTAGAGTTTCAGAAGTGTCAATCCATAGATGACTGACTCCATTGTCCTGGGCCTGAGGTGAGGTAGAGCTTCATGGTGGAAGGGTATAGCAGAGGAAAGAGCTCAGAGCATGACAACCAGGAAGCAGAGAGATGCTGAAGACCAGGAACAAAATATGTACCCTAAAGGCATAAGCACAATGATCCATTTCCTGCATCTGTACCCTACCTGCCTATAGTACCGCCCAGTTAATCCCTATCAGGAGATTAATGTACTGATTAGTTTATTGATCTCACAACCCCAATAATTTCACCTCTGAACTTTCTTCCATTTTATCACACATGAACTTTTAAGGGACACCTCACATCCATACCATAATACCACCATTCTACTCTCAACTTCCATGTGATAAACTTTTTTTAGCTTTGACCTATATTTCTTAATGCAAACATAGTGCACATCTGACATAGTATTCCTAACAGTTGTGCTGCTGAGTTGATTATATTGGGAAAATCAGGAATGAGCTGTTAAAGGAGTGTACTAGTGGGAATAATAAGCTTTTCTAAGGGAAGCTTGAGGGCTGCTTTCATCATACAATTGATTTTTTAAGTTCTATTCTGGCTTATTAATTTTCCTTATATACATTTTGACTGTATTAATTAAATTATATTAAAGAGAGTTTCCTTATATCACAGTAAGAACTTAAAAATATGTAAGATAATTGCTTCTTGTAAGATAGATACAATGAGAGACAAATGTTCAGTAGAACTTATTGAACAATTTTATTGGTAGTAATTATATACACAAAACAAAATATAAAGAACATGTGGATATTTGAAGCATAGAATTTTTAATTGTGAGTTCAGAGATAATAGTTGAGTACAAATTCCTTTGGGATATTATAGGAAATACAAAGCAATCTAGATTCACATTCTTGTTCCAAAATTTTATTGTTATCTTAGAACAAAATAAGGATGTTTATGATGAGAACCAACATAATATTAGCAGCTTTATTGACTGACATTCCTGTATAAGAGTAACCTGACTCAGCGGGCCCTCATTGAACTCTAGACACAGATGAGATTGTAGAGTATCCCCCACGTCTATTACCACACAATAACTGTTGATGCTGCTTCTTGTCTCCTTGATTCTGTATCAGGCCATAATATTCTTTTTCTTTTTATTAAATTAAATATCAAACTCAAACCTTACATTGATTTCCACAAGGAATCAAGGAATCACTTTCCTAAAGCACAGTGCGATATTTGTAAAATATTTCTTCCAAGTAATGATGACATGTTTCACTCCTTTTATGGGATCTGATGAATCCTATATTACTTCTCCAAAAAAGGTTAAATGAATGCAATTTGTTTTAGGAGGAGTACATTCTTAGTAAGTGTTATAGCTATTTAAACTATCGCAATAAATCAAATCATATTAATAACTACAAAACATACATTAAAAATTTAAATACTGATTCCAGATATCAAAGTCAAAATATCTCAATTGCAATGATTATAAAAAATTATTTTTTAAAATATGCTGTCTTAACCAAGTAATGCCATTGAAACAAAATATTAGCATATCAGATAAATAGAAGAAAGAAATAACAGTTGAATGAGAAAAATAAGTGAAGAAAATGACTGACAAGCTAGACTGAAGTAAAGAAGAGAAAAACGAGGGAGAAAGGTGCCAGAGCCACTGACAGAAATCAAGGACGGACACGCCCTGTGATTCTTTCAACTGCTTGAATATGCACAGGTTCTCTGAGACAATAAGTCAAAACAGTAGCATTTGGGCAGAGTGTATGTATAGAATATTTTCTGCAACAATCAGTGAGTTCGGTCAAACACTGAATTAATTTAGTAAATTAAATTCTTTAAAAGGATTTTATCAGTTACAAAAATCAAAACCAAAAAACCTGTTAGTCTTGAAAACATAGATGCAAGGTGCATAAAGATCATAATGATAATGATAATTGACTAAATGTCTGAAATTATGCATATTTAGTGTTTAATTGATCTGAGCTTTTTCTCATTTCTGAACATTTATCAAGTTACAAAGATATTTTCCTCCTGTGATTTGAAATACTTTAATTGGAAATTGAGTTTCTATAGTTCCACTTTGTTGTACTGACATGAGATAATTATGTCAGTTATTTATTATGTTAGTAATAGTTTTTATTTCTTATTTTTATTTTTTTGCACAACAATCTCATAGGTACAAGAAAAAACAAGGTGCAATCATATTTTGTGTTAGTTTTTTCTTCGTTATATCCGTCCTTCTCAACACTTAAGTAACTTTAAGAATTCCAAATTCAGGCAGGAGTTGTGGCTTAGTGGTAGAGTGCTTTCCTAGCATGAGTGAGGCACTGGGTTCAATCCTAAGCACCACATATAAATAAATAAAATAAAATGAACAAAGAGCCATCAACAACTAAAAAAAAAAAAGAATGCCAGATTCTTTTACAGGAAATTTATTCAACATTTTATGGTGTTGTATCTAATAACTAAGTGAATAGAATTCCACTGTTATCAAAGTGTGGATATTATGATGTTGTGATAAAATTTAACAGCTCTTTGAAATCTGAATAGTTGACATCTGTTGCACTTGTTTTAATTTTAAGGTGGTTCACATGAAAAAGTTATATCACTTCCTCCATAATACTTGACTTTGGCTCTTTGCTTCCTGTTTTAGTCAATCCTTTTTGCCTCTGTAACCAAAAGATCTGACAAGAACAATTAGAGGATAAAGAGTTTATTTGGCTTATGGTTTCAGGGGTCTCGGTCCATAGATGGCTGACTGCTGCTCAGAACCTGAGGTGATGGAGAAGCTCATGTTGGAAGGAGGAAAGCAGCTTAGGACATGGCAACAAGGAAGCAAAGAAATCTCCGTTCACAAAGAACAAAATATAAACCCCAAAGGCATGCACCCAGTGATCCCTCTAGCCATTCCCTACTTGCCTGCAGTTACCAATTAATTCCTATCAGTGGATTAATCCATTGATTAGGTTAAAGCTTTCATAAGCCAATCATTTCATCTATAAACTCTCTTGCATTGAGCTTTTGGAGGACACTTCATATCTAAACCATAAGTTCCTTTTTGATTTCTTATTTGTACAAAATTCCCAGTCCTGAGTATATGAGGCTACTCTCAAGTCTACAGCATATGCACTTCTGTCCAGATTATAAGAAACAATGACAGAAGAACATAACTATCCCAATGGCATATTATTTTAGTCACTACAATCTATCACCCATTAAATGTAGAGATGTATTTATTTTTAATTAGTACTGTATATTTTTATCTAAAGCTTTAGAAAGGAACTGTGCTAGTGAAGAAACTTATACTTGAAAAAAAGAATTATTATAAAACAGTCTCACAGATGTATTTTTTCCCCTGATTTATTGTTCTTATCTATGGAGTTAGAACATTGGGAAGTAGATAGGTAAAAGATTTTAAAGCTTTCCTTTAAATTATTATATGCACTTCAGAAAAGAAATATTCCTATGAATATGCTAACACCTTGGATTGTAGTAGGAAGTATACAGAGAATCCACGTCGTTGCTTGAAATGTTTGTTTCTATACTTATGGTAAAATACGCTTTCCATACTTACGGTAACATTTTGTTTAATTGTTTGTCTAGTCACATTATAAAAGTTATAGGTAGGTAAACAAAAAATTGTATATATAAAGTGATGAGATCACTAATTTGTTATTGATATTTCTTCCTTAGTTGTAGCCATTTTAAAATAAAACAGATATTAATGATTCCCATAGATAAGCCATACACAGAAAGAAATCTTTACTCTGAAAGCAAAGCTAAAGTACATTTCCATAGTATTCATATTGTCATCAGATTTAGGATCCCCTATGATTATGCATATTCTTATTGAAATAATTAGCAGATACCTATTACTGCATATTGATTATAGTTTAAATCAGTAGTCAGAATTTATTTATTCTACACTTATGGTAAAATACTCTTTCCATACTTATGGTAACATTTTGTTTAATTTCTTTGTCTAGACACATTATAAATGTTATAAATAGGTAAACAAAAAACTTCATACACAAAGTGATGAGATCACTAATTTGTTATTGATGTTTCTTCCTTAGTTGTAGCCATTTTAAAATAAAACAGGCATTAATGATTCCCATAGATAAGTCACACACAGAAAGAAATTTACTCTGAAAGCAACACTAAACTACATTTCCATAGTCCTCATACTGTCATTAGATTTAGCATCCTGTATGATTAGGCATGCCCTTATTGAAATAATTAGCAGATGCCTATAACTGTATATTGATTATAGTTTAAATCAGTAGTCAGAATTTATTGAGCTATGAACATTGTGGGAGAAAATCATGACAAATTAATAGAAAATTCAATCAGGCACAAAAGCAAAGGAATAAAAAAATAAGAGCTGAATATGAAATACTCAATTACTTGAAATTTTTACATGTCCTTTGAATAGATGTTTGGAGTTAGATGCACTGTCTTACAGTGGATGAAAGGTAAATACAGGCATCCTTAGTAAACTTAAAGAAAATAACATGGACTGCACACTGCAACCATACAACACCATCTGAATACTGCCATTTTTCAACTTCTCTATCATTTTTAGTGATAAAATATGTTTGAGATCGCATTGATTTGATGATAGTTATTTATGGAAATGTTTTCTTTTTTTTTCCAGTAGAACTTTTTTTCCCCATGATGTAGAAAGCAGTATCATCAATTGTGAATCAGTTCAATCGGATATTGCAGAAAGTTATCCCAATTTGTTAGTATCTTCCTTTGTCTTCTTTCTTCGTTGTTACCACCCTCATAGTCTAGGCTGTTGGTCCACTAGTACAATAGCAAACATGACACAATCAAACTGCAGAAAAGTGCTAACCTATTGCCATTTCATATTCTTCTTGCTGTTCTAAGATCTCTGACTCTGCCTCCATGAGCAGAATTCTGTAAAATCTTTAGACAAGTGCCCAGTTTCTCTAGGTGCTAAAATGATACCTAAGAATCACAAAAAGCATAGCTAACATGCAGCAGCTGATAGTAGAACAAAGATACATAAATGAACCAACCCCAAGAGAATATTCTCAAATTCAGTACAGCTTAAATGGGCCACAATGAAAGAATTGTTATCATAACAAATGATTGTTGATTTAAGTAACTAAATATCAAGATATTTTGTTATGCAGCCTTAGATGACTTACTCTGCAATTAGCACCTAGAAGTCAGTTGCTATTTATAATAAAACCTACAATAAGTGATAATTTTGCTTCAAGGAGGCAGGCAGAGACTTGCAGAAGATTAAGGAGATTGATATAAAAAGCTGGTAAAATGCATACTCCTGATACCCAGGGGTGAGACCTTTGAAAAACTATTTGCCTGCTGTACTTGAAAGATCTTTTTTTAAAAAATATATCATCTAAACTGTTGTATTTAATCAACGATATCTTCAGACAGAATGTTACAGAGGTAAACTTTTTTTTATTTTTATGATAAAATACAAAAAAAAGCTAATGTAAGTAATGGACAGTTTGCAAGTAAAATTTAAGGCATATGATGAGATAATTTTTGATGAGTTAAGCAAAAAAATCCTTTGTTCTTTTCAGTTTATATAGCATGATGATTTTAATCATGTATATTATGTCTTCCCCAAATTCTTATGTTGAAGTCCTAGCATTTCATACCTAGAATGTGACTCTATTTGGAGATAAAGTCATTAAAGAGGTAATTAAGTTAAGAGATGTCACTATGTTGGGAATGAGTCCTATATCTCTTGCTTCATTTTAAGAAGAATAAATTTAGACCCAGAGGAAACTTCTTGGAGAAGAAAGTCATCTACAATCCAAGGAGAGAGGCCTCAGAAGAAACCAACTCTGAAAACATGTCGATCTCATATGTCTAACTAGAGGGATTTGAGAAAAATAAACTTCCACTGTTAAAACTATGCAGTTATTAGTATTTGATAAAGCAGTCCTAATAAACTAATACAAAGATAAATTTAAGCATAAAGGATTATTAAATAAAAATACAACTTAGGAGACTATGTCAAACCAATAATAAAGCTGTGAGGTCTTTTGTTAAGACTTCTGAAAAAATGAAATCAGTTCTTTTTACTGTCAATTAAACAATAATTAATGATTTAAGACATTGTTTCTCTGCAGCCTAAATTACTACTTTTCGATTAATAAATCTGTCAGTCAATATATAAAATAGGCAATTCTCCAAAAGGATTTTTCACATGTCTTTGAGGTACAGATTTCTAGAAATAATATTCATAGAAAACTCACCAAATGTTTAAAGGAATTATGCCAACAAACATGTTGGCAGTCTTTCTTGAATGATGCTAAGACTCTGAAACTCCTAAAATTTGCGGGTTCTACATCTCAATGTGACAGAAATATGCATTGAAAATTGCTCTAATAGAACATTTTCTAATGAGCATTTCAGAAATAGTTAAATAGTGTGAAAAAGAAAAACAAAGGAAATCCTAAGACAACAAAGCCAGGGTACATTGAGGAAAATACGGGAGTTACATAAATGCAATAGGGGTCTGATCAGAGCATTCATATCCCTAAAATGAGCAAAATATTTCAGAATTTCTAATTAGGGACTTGATTTTGTTCCCCTTTCCTCCTCTTCTTCTTTTTTTTTTTTTTGGTACAAAGGATTGAACTCAGGGATTGAACTCAGGGGTACTCGACCACCACCAAGCCACATCCCCAGCCCTATTTTGTGTTTTATGTAAAGATAGGGTCTCACTGAATTGCTTAGCACCTCACCAACGCTGAGGCTGGCTTTGAGTTGCTATTCTCCTCTCAGCCTTCCAAAGTGGTAAGGTTACAGGCATGTGCCACCGCGCCCAGCTCCCTTTCCTCCTCTTAAAAAGGTACCATTTCTTGTGTTACTCTGTTTTCTTTCACCACAGTATATTAAGTTTGCATCTTGTCAATACGATGTTCACATCTAGTAGCATAGTATATCAAAAGATTCACAACGCAGAACCTGATACTTTGAGTATAGGATAATTTTATTGGAGTTTTTGAAAAAAGTGAATGTACTTTACATGTGGGAAGCAAGGGTATTCCTGGTGCTACAGGCAAATTATATTAGATTTTTGGACTACTGGCTCCCAGTTTATCTAGTCTTTTGAGAATTGAATTTTTATGTCTTCACTATGGGATTGTTCATATCATGGGATCTAAATAAGCAAAAGCAAACATGGCACAACCAGAGACTTGACAATCACTTATATATTAGGCCTTGTTCTAATTCTTGGTGTTATTCAAACCTGACATGACTACCATGTGATGTAATCTAGGATAACTTTCTACATGAAAAGAGACCATTAGCTCAGTAACTATTCAAGAGCCAGAAGTTGAGCTCCTTATCTGACCATGTCTTACCACTAGCATTGATGACTCTAGATGAGACCAATAGCCTAAACTGCCAAACGGACGTATGAATTCGATTAGTGCTTTCTTCCATATATTAAATTTGGTATGACACAGGCTAAGATGAGGAGTAGATATGGTTAAGTTTAGAGGAAAGAAGATGTAAATATTATATCTATTAAAGATATTACATTGAATATATTATTTTAAATAGGGAAAGCAAAAACTGAAATGTAATAAAAGTTTTAATCGAGGAAAAAATTAAGATAAATAAAATCTCATTATGATACATCCTGAATATCCTTAAAAATTATATCAAAAAATGTTGTCTTGTCCATATATTCTATTTCTTCATATAATAGAAAATTAAAATGATGAATTATGTTTTCTTTAAAAGGTTTAGATAATTAAATATCATTTTTAAGAAATTATCTCAGGATGAACTGCGCAAAATCATAGGTGATATATATTACATTCTCAGTTTGCCTTTAAAATCTTTGTATTTGTTTATTCTCTTGTGAAATGAGAATAATACAGTGGATATTCAATGTCTCTTATGGCATCTATTATTTTAAGACTTTAAAATGCTTTTAATATACTTACTTTCAGATATTTTAAAGTGTCATTAAAATTGGAGATTTAGAAAGATTTTACAAAAAATCAACGAAAAAGCATAATTGATTTTTAATATTCTTATTGTTTTTCTCTCTAGATATAAAAGAATAATACATTGTTGATAATTTTGCTTCTTTTACATCTATTCTTATGTAGCAAAATGCCTCTTTTTCAACATCAAAATAAATCCTATGTTCTTAGAATTGTATTTCATATTTTTAATGTAAGAATTACTTTTATCTCAGGAATATTGGAAAATTAATAAAAAACTAAATATACAACATTAGTTTATGAAAGATAAGTACATTCGAACAACCACCAACTATTTCATTACTGGTTTGTAAATAACTCTGTAAAACAAATTAAAAGAAAAATAAGATAGAGGGAGAGATAATCATTTCAACTTGTCTCAGTTTTTAATTAACCACAATAATGGTAATAGAGCTATTTTCTCTTCTTATTGTAATCCCACCCACACACACACTCACACCCTGGCAGACATGCATACACACAAACAAAGCTGATTTGAGCAATAAGATTAATTAACATAGTCTAAGTTTAATTAATGTGCCATCTCTCTGTACCACCTCCTCAAGCTAATCAATAGATAAACCCACAGCGCATCTTGTTACTTGGTGTTTTCTTTAAAAGAACAAAGCAGAGTACTTTTGAAACCTCACTCACCTTCTCTTCTACTCTGCATCTCACTAATTTGGTTATAAGAGGTATATCCCCATTCTTCCAACAGATATATATTTTTATAATGTGTGTTCATAGTTATTTTGAAGAAAATATATATATACACATTAAATAAGTATATATATACACACACATACATGTAATATTCCTGTCTACTAAAACAATAGACAATCTTGAAGTAAATGCTGAATATTCTAAATCTGTTACATTTAAGGAAGTATCTGAATGTGAGGCTCACAGCATACCTTGTTCAGGCCACATATATAGTGTACATGACATTTATGCACAGCCTTAATTAATTCTGCTCTTATAGATGAGATTTCCAGTATGTAATTCCAAATTAACAAGCTCATAATTAGTTATTGCTTTCTGAGTAAGTTTGCATTTTTCTTTCTCTCTACACATTGGAAAAAAAGACTTATGAATTTTGCCTATCAAAAAACAACACCAGAATTTTCAAGCTAAAAATAATGCTTGTAGTGCATGAGTTCACAGGAAATTGTTTTTTGTTGTTGTTTATAAAAAGAGTTCATTTTTCTTTCACCCTGAAATATTAATGCTTTATATTAAAAATAATTCTTAAAACAATTTTCTTAATTTATTTCTTCCTTTCTATAAGGCATCTGGCAAGTTTGATTGTCTACCACGAAGGTAGAATTAACTGATAATACTAATTACAGCTAACTAAGTGATATTCTTCTAACATGGATCTTATGAAGCCACTCAAATTACATCAGAATCCTTTTAATTCACCATACATGTGAAAATTAAATTTTACTGAATCCCAGTTAAAAAATCCTTATCAATGACCACAAGTTGTACAGATTTAAAATTTCCAAAGATTTGTGTGAATATTTTGTAATTATTGATTTTTAAATATTAAATTGTGTCTAGTTTTTTGATCACTGGAATTTTAGCCAGATAAAAATATCTAGCAGTCAGTTATGATTTACTCTGTGATTCATAGTAAACACTATTATATCTTCCAAATTCCTGTTCTCTCCTCTCCTTTTCCTAACATAGTTTTAGAAGGACAGTGGGTCCATCTAAAACTATTTAACTGCTTGGCTCTATCACACATCCTGGTGGATTGGCCACATGCACAATTTTAATCAAGGAGTACTAAAGAGTTTCTGAGAAGTCTTTGAATCCTGATACCAGGATGCACGCAAAAAAAAAAAAAAAAAGTATCTACTAAAGCCATGTTGTGTTCATGAAGTATCCATCATGAAAGTTAACATAGAATGTTATAGTGAGATATATAATGGATTTTGAGCTGGATTTATAAACCAGTATTATAGGCTTCCTGTTATTTGTAGTAAATTAATAGGACTAAGCACATTATAGTGCATTTATGTTCATAATGTTTCAGCCAGCTTTTTTGCGGCTGTGACCAAAAGACCTGTTAAGAACAATTAGAGGAGGAAAAATTTATTCCAGTGCTTAGGGTTTCAGAGATCTCAGTCCATAGACAACTGGCTCAATTCTTTGGGGACACAAAGTGAGGCAGATAGCATCTGGGAAGAATGTGGAGGAGGAAAGCAACTGGGAACATGATACCAGAAGCAGAGAGAGAGAGCTCTGTTAAAAGAGGAAAACAAAATAAACCACAAAGGCACACCCCTGGGGACCCACCTCCTGCAGCAGTACCCTAATAGCCTACAGTTAGCACCCATTAATCACCCTATCAGAGGATTAATGCATTGATTGGGTAAAGGCTTTCATAACCCAATTATTTCACCTCCAAACTTTCTTGAATTGTCTCACACATGAACTTTTGGATAACAACTAATATCTAAACCAAAACAGAGTAGCACCATAGTTATTATATTACCAGCAAATTTCATATTGAAAGAGGGATAAGTCAAAGAGATGTTAATTAATAGTGTAAGTTCCCATAAAGTAGTGAAAGAGAGTGATAATGAAAATGATCTATCTATATATGTTTATCCATTCACATGTAATATTACACATATAACAGAGTAACACATACACATATTCATTATAATTCAAATACAGAAAAAAATAAACTTTAGATAGGGAGAAACAAAGGAAAAAAACATTAAGATACATTATCCAGCAGATCTGGCATGAGAAGATTTATCCTGAAATGTAAATCTATTTCTTATGTCTAAATAACTCATAAGTTGGAAAATGTAGGTTAGCATGATGGTTTTTAATTTAGATTGTTTGTGTTTTAAATTTGCCTTTATAGTATATCCTCCCTGAATTAACTTCAACAGGCTACTTGGTAAATCTTCACTTTTGGTGACACAAAGGGTCTTCATATGTAATAGGAGGATAATTAGAATAATACCCACCCCAGTTACTATTGGGAAAAGTAAAATGAGTTCACACATTTGTAAAGGGCTTACTAACTAAATCACATAAAATTGTTAAAGAATAAAAATATTCACTTGTCTAAGTATTTTATAGTGTATTCCATAGATTTCTAACATTTAGAAAATTAACAAATGCTTTAAAGAAAACCTAAAGGGTTCTTGACAAAATAATCTTGTAAATAAGGCAATACAAAGTTATATATTTGTAACACTGTCCTAGATGATTTTATTGCATGTTTGATTTTGTCTGTCAGAGACATCCAGATCTAGTGTTCCCATTTTTTCTAGAAAATATCTTTCTGTAAAACTTTATAGAATTATAAATATAATAAATGTTTACTTAAATTCTGTGTGGCATGATTTTTTCCTATTATGACAATTTAAATAGCATGGGATAAAAACATAAGCAATAAGGTACTGCAAGAAACTAACTTATATATAGCTTGGTCCTCATTGATCATTAGATAAATTTTTAATGAGTGAAATTTACAATAATATATATACTCTCTGATTTGCTTTTGGCATCACTTGGGAGTCTTTAAGCATAGATTTATGTTATATTTGATTATTAATGTGTGAGATAGTTATAATTTAATGATCAAACTAGGATGATTATAATATCCTATCATGTAAGAGAGTGAAGAAGTTCTATAATCTCATTTCCAAAATGGATTTCCAGAATTCTAGGAATCTATGATATAGAAACTGTTCAAACCCATATTAAACAATGCAATGAAGATATTTACTAAATATGGCTTCAAATCAATTTGCAGTAGATGTTAAAATTTTACTGAGTTTTAAACTTTTAGCCCAAAGTAAAGAAAAACAAGAGCTTAATGTTGACTTATACGCTATACAATCCAATATATTGAGAAAAAATTACGTCAATTTTTAAATTTTAAAATAAATTTTGTACTACATGGTAACAAGAAAAAACAGATTTTTTAATACTCATAATCATTGTGAAATTTCATAAACAGAAAAAACACATTAAAAATTGTAATCTTAGCCAGGCACAGTGGCTCACACTTTTAATTCCAGCACTTTGGGAAACTGAGACAGGAGAATCACAAGTTCAAAGCCAGCTTCAGCAACAGCAAGGCGCTGAACAACTCAGTGAGACCCTGTCTCTACATAAAACACAAAAAATAGGGCTGGGGATGTGTCTCAGTGGTCAAGTACCCCTGAGTTCAATCCCTGGTACCAATAAAAAAATATTGTAATCTTTTTGCAAAAAAAAGAAAAAAAGATAGTTAAGTTAATCTTCCCATTAAATGACAGGTTATATATCAGACATTTTTGAAAGCTTAAACTGAAACATTAGCGAAAAATATTACTTGTGACATGTTCTCTGACTCATAATTTTTCAGCAATTAAAACAATTATCTGTCAGTGCTATGACAGTGGAAATGGTTTACCCTTGGAAAAGAGCAAAAAAAATGATTATTCTTTTGGAAAGCCGAAGGACTAATCTTAAAAATACCCTTGTTATCTAAAGCATATCACCGTGTAAACTTAATAGGTTAAAATCAGATTTAACCAGTGTGCAAATTACTTGAAAAAAATAACTCATTGTGTTGTGAAGATAAGTGCACTATCGCATGCTCTAGTCTATCAATTAGTAGCAAATAATTAGAAGCTCTACAAACCTAGTTTATAGAATTAGGTTCAGACTTTATTTTACATCTTCTCTTAATTTTCTATGTTAAATTTCATTTTTTTTATGATTTCAACATCGCTATATCATCTACATGTATTCAGAGTAGAAATATATAAAAAGGGGGACCTTTGACAGGAAGCAGGTGCTGTCTTTGAAACAATTTAGTATTCCTTGAGAAAAATTCTTCACAAGGCCAAGCCACCAGGATTTGTGATGGAGTCAAGATGATGAAGTGTTTTAGATGAGTCCCCTGTCCCAGCAAATCCACTTAGGAAAGCATGGAGAAGGGAATGGGTATTTGGAAGGCACTTAGGTCCTGTCACAGTAGTACATAGTACTAGGAACTACTAGTTACCTGGTTTTGAATACACGGTGTAAATAATTCAGTGGGTATTTGCCAATGCATCAGCAAATATTTTTATGGTAACATATTTTAATGAAGAGTTAAGCTGAATATATATATATAATTGTATATATATAATATATATATATATATGTATATGCATATACACACATGCACCACCAAATTTGGGAAATATTAGGGCAATCTTTCTGTGGCTATAGAGA
The DNA here is from genome assembly GCA_004024805.1 of Geosciurus inauris. Lineage (NCBI taxonomy): Eukaryota > Metazoa > Chordata > Mammalia > Rodentia > Sciuridae > Geosciurus > Geosciurus inauris. Next base: position 20,668 of record PVHX01014868.1, read on the forward strand.
GCTGACGGTGGGCTGTGTGTAGATTATTGCGCATCGTAACATATTGAATAGGAGAACTTGGTGTCTGGGAATGACCAGTGGACATTTCCTCTGGTTGACTGCCCTGACTCACTGTGACCCCTATTCAAGCTCTGTCAAAGGTCCCATATAGCACTGGAGATGGAGTGACCTGTTCTAGCTGCACAGCCCCTCTGAGATGGGTGTGACCTGCCAAGATGCCAATCAACCTGCTGACTGTAAAACATCACAAAGCAGAACTCCGCCCTTGAAACCTTATCCCTGCCTTTGATGTACCACCTTAAATAACCTACTGGAACCATTTTATTGTTGTTCAGCTCCATCTTCCATATGGATTGGACATATCAGGGGTTCCAGCTTCTGAAAACTATCTTTTCTGACTTTGTCTTTTGTTTTTTACTAATTATTCTAGATTTTAATTTCTCAGGAGGCTTATCCCTCTGAGCAGGCAAGAATTCCCTGGCAAGGTGCTGGCCACTACACTATATATGGCCAAACATTTTCCCCTCACTTCACCATTTTCTCGAAAATCATTATTCAATCCCTTTCCAAATACAAGTCACACACATAGATTTTAATTTGAATGATCAACTTAAAGTTTATGATTGCCTTTGAAATTTATTAATAAACAAGTACAAAACAAAACAAAATACTCACCAATAAAGATTTCTTAATACATATGGTAACATCTTTATTCATTGTCCCAGTGTTTAAAGAGCAAAAACTAAGGATTTTCAAGGAGGTCAACTTGTCTGTTTTTCATGATAAGATTATAGGATTTATTTAATGAAGAGTCAAAGTAACTTCCAGATTTATGCATGAACTACATCAAGTCTTGGGGTTTATTTTCTCAGTTCTACATTTAAAAGCTAAGGAAAATATTAAAGGTTTTTCCTGTCCTTGTGACTGCTGTGAGCTCTGCACATCCTTGATAGAACATCTAAAAATATGAAGACTTCTGGGTGGGTTTGACTCACTCAGGGGAACTCAGAGGCATTCACTATCTCCAGGTCATCACTCCCTCCCTTTGGGGGTCTGGCCAATCCTTGGGGGGATGAAGTGTCCTTGAGGGGATCACTAGGTCACCCTAACCCAGATTGTTAGAATGGAGCTTGCTTTATTCTAAATTTAAGCCCCACTGGGAATAAGACTTCGGAGTCTCATGGTGGAGAGGATGCTCTACCAGGGGCTTCCTAGTCAAGACCCTGAAAAGCTGCCCCAGGACTCCCCAGCTGCATGACTTCAGGTATTGGTCTTTCCCCTGATCAGTGATGCATTGTCTTCTCCTTTTCTCTTGCTTTTTACTTTTGCTTTATGCTATGCTTTCTGTATTATTACAAAAATAAACACTATTTTGTATAAGGAGAGTGTCAACATCGTCAGATCCAACCTGTCAAATTCAGTAGCTTCATACAAGTACGTAACTCTTAAACCTTACAACATCATGATTCTTTCTAGATAATTGCTTGTAATTTTATGTTACTTTTTCAATGATAACAACAAAGTGAATTGCTATTCTAAACCAGGAAAATATTCTAGATATCAGAGCTGACCTTTAAAATGTACATTCCAAATTTTGCATCTTTATATAACTGTTGTTCTTGTCCCAATCTCATTTTAAGTGAACACTTGAAAAAATAAATTAAATATAGTCTAGTGATTAATGATATAATATAGCTTAAAATTAAAGTAGTACATAATATATATATATATACACACACACATAACAAAGTTATATAGGTAAACATATTCAAAATTCAAACTTTTACTAAAAGAAATGACTTTATTCTGTGACAAACCATAAATAAATGATATTAATTACACAGTTAAAGAATAGTCATGCATTTGTAAATTTATTTTGCTTATTTTGTACAGCATTGTCTGGTAAAAATATTAATACTAACTTTAATAAAAATAAAATATATAGACAACGCTTTTTAAGAAAATTTCTGAATTATCTTAGTGATGTGTCTTTGTATGCAAAATTAGTAATAATCTGAGTCTAAATAAATTCTAAATATTTAGCTGGAAAACTAAGGTTTTATTTGAGCTGAAATTACTTATTAAAATACATATTGACAAGTTAAAGCAACACAATATTTAATGGATATGAACCAGTGACATACTATTTTCTATGTTATTCATTTTCTGTGGTAATTTACTTCTAATATATAACTGCAGGTATTATTTTTCATAGAATTACAAAGGGACTCTCAAGATGCATTAACCTAAAGTGAACTAATCAGGCTTTACCATCTCTAATTTATATAAAGTAATTCATCTTTCTGAATATTTTACTGTTGGTGCCGTTCAGTACACATTATCTAATTGTGTCTACCAGATGCACGAAAGGATAAAGTGTGGGCTGAAGATAGAAACCATGTATTATACTAATTGTAATCTAATTTTTTAAACTATAGCAAAACCAGATATCTTCACATAAAAATGTGTTATTTAAATTTGTTTCTTAGTTGTGTTATAAATTCAAAAATAATGGATATAAATGGTTAAGTTAATATAATTTCAAGGCCTTGAGGTCACTATTAAAAGAATATTATTTAGAGTAGTTTTCAGCTGGAAAAAAAACATTTATAGGAAAAAAAATAAAACAAGTGTATATGAATTACTCTGAAATTGTAAAGCTGTAATTTTATGTGTTCACATCTTTTATTCTTCTCCAGCCTGACAGAATAATCTCCTGATATTACTTTAATAGATAGATTTCTAAGCCAGTTCTGAGCAGACAGTCAAAACCCATTTTGTGATTCAGATGCATTATATTTTATACCCCTAGAGCCTTTGATTATTGTTCTCTTCTTGCTAAAAATCTGCATTGTTTTAATTTCGATGTGTATTGAAAGGGTAACTCTGGGTAAGCCATTATTTTTATGAATCCAGACTTAACTGAAAAGTATTTTCGCATTTAAAAAAATTAATGAGTTGTTTTATAAAAAAGACTTTGTTTACAAATTGCATTAAATGAATTTCTGTTTTATAATTTTAGATGTGTTCTACAAATCTGATTTGGAAAACTATGAAACTCATTGATGATATTCAGACTATTTTACAAAATATTATGAGATTTAATTCTGTTATTGACATGTACATGTCATTTTTTTATACTATGTGTTAACATTCTCAAATGCCCTCTTTTACCACTTTTCTAGTCTAGAGTATTCTACAGTACAATGGAATTTGAAGCATGGTGGGAGAGTTGAATTCTTATTGTGCATGATGAAAATTCATGATTTTTATCTCTAAGTCTTCTCCTTTTCTTAATCAGTGACTCCACAAAATGATTAGTGACAAGAACCTGGGGGCTATCTTTTGCTCTAGTTATGGTTTAGATATGAGATGTCCTCCAAGAGCTCATACATGGGAAAATGCAAGAAAGCTCAGAGGTAAAATAACTGGGTTATGAGAGCCTTAACCTAGTAATTGCATTAATCCACTGCTATGGCTTAACTGGGTGATGACTGTAGGCAGGTAGGATGTAACTGGTGGAGATAAGTCCTTGGAGGTGTGACTTTGGGGTTTATATCTGCTTCTTTTGGCCATAGCTTGAGCAGCCTTCCTTCTTCTCCTCCATACCTTTCTGCCATTGTATTTTGCCTCACTTTGTGCCCAGAAATATGAAGTCATCCGTCTATGAACTGAGACCTTCAAAACTGTGAGCCCCAAATAGATTCTCTCTCCTAAAATTGTTCTTGTCGAGTCTTTTAACTATGGCACTGAAATAGTTGACTAAAACAGCTCTTTCTTCTAATTTATTTTCTGAATGAAGTACTATTAGATTATCCAATCATGGTAGACTTTTCATTGACATTTTGGGTAAAATCAAGGTATATTTTTATCTGATGATGTTAATATACACACATGCATATGTAGGTCCTCTCTTTTGGTTCTCACGGGAAACCAAATGGCTTGAGGTGGTAATTTCTCATTTTATATATCCTTTCTCTGTCCTTACACATCCCTCATATTTATTCTTATAAATATACCAATCATGTTGAATGAAGGAGTCTTGTGACTTCATTTAATTTTCTCGTGAAACTATAAATCTCCAAGTATATTCAACTGAGTAACTATGGCTTCTGTTTATGAATTTTGAGAGAACAAAATGTAATCCATACCAACAGATTATTATGGGAAGAAATCAGTTCTACAGCATTTTCCACCACTAGTTGGTTGGCTCACTAATATAAATATTGTGTTATATAAAGCTGTGTTATTCAGCTTTATATTACTTAACAAATACCTGCCATAATCAACTTATAAAGAGAAAAATTTTATTTTGGCTCACAATTTTGGAGTTGGTTGGTCCTTTTGCTTTGTGTGGCACAACATCATGGTAGGAATATATGGCAAAAGCAAACTGCTTACTTCATGTAAGCATGTAAACTTATTTCATGTAAACTGCTTACTTCATGTAAGCATTACTTACTTTTTTTAAATGAATTAATTAATTAATTTTACAATAGAATGCATTTTGACACATAGTACATAAATGGAATGCAACTTCTCATTCCTCTGGCTGTACATGGTTCAGTTACTCCAATGGTGTAATCATATAAGTATATAAGGTAATAATGTCTGTCTCTTTCTACCATCCTTTCCATCCTCACAGCTCTAACCCTCCCCTTGCTCCTCTCTACATAAACCAAAGTTCCTTCATTCTTCCCTATCTTCTTGCCCCACTATGGATCAGTATCCACTTATCAAAGAAAACATTTGGCTTTTGTTTTTTTGAGATTGGCTTATTTCACTTAGCATGATATTTTCTAGTTCCATTAATTTACCTGTAAATTCCATAATTTCATTCTTCCTTAAGACTGAGTAATATTTCATTGTATATATGTTCCATATTTTCAGTATTCATTCATCTGTTGAAGGGCATCTATGTTGATGCCATAGTTTAGCTATTGTGAATTGAGCTACTATAAGCATCGTTGTGGCTGTGTCACTGTAGTACACTGATTTTAAGTCCTTTGGGTATAAATTAAAGAGTGGGATACTTGGATCAAATGGTGGATCCATTCCAAGTGTTGGTGAGGATATGGGGAAAAAGGTCCACAAGTCTTTTTAAGGGCTTCTCTGATGACCTGAAGACCTGCCCACTAGGCCCCACCTCTTAACCTTCACCAATGAATCTTTGGAGGGCACTTATTTAAACCATAACTTATTCTTAAATATATACTTTTTATACTTGATATTAATTTTCTAAGTTGCAAAGTGGGAGACTAAGATGATTTGTCACCTCTTTTTACTTGCCAAGTATCTTTGTTCAGTTGTGGTGCTAAAAATGGTATTCCAAAGATGATATAATTTATGAGGAATAAAATACATTATTCTCTTTCTTCACTAGAGGCTGAAAATTCAAGTTGAAAGCACTGACATCTGGTGTAGACCATCTTACTTCATTATTATGTGCTAGAAATTGGAAGGGGAAGAGAGGATGAATGCCAATTTCTTACATGGGAGAGGAGCAGAAATGGAGACCACACGCTCTCACAAACCCTTCATATAATGGCATTAATCCGTTCATAAAGGCAGACACACCTGCATGACTTGGATATCCCTCAGTAGGTCTCACTTCATGACACTGTTGCCATGGTAATTAAGTTTCTAATGCATAAATTTGGGGAGACATATTAAGACTATAGCAGAGGAATTCATTGAAATCAGTATAGTTTGAAGCATAATGTATTAAGATTTATTCATTCATTTATTTTCTTCTAGAGTGGGCAATCTAAGACCTGACATCGTGTTCTCTCTGTGGAAAATTCTTAAACTTCCATACACCTAATAGCGCTTCTCTTTACTCATGAACTATTTTTGAAATATTTGCCTCAAAGGACCAAGTTGTCATAGATCTAATGCCAGCAAACCCTTGCTGATTTAGTGACTATATGGTAAGCACTATCATTTAAACTAACTGGTCATGATATTCTTTCATTGTTTAAGTATCCCTGGAAAAATCTTAGATTTCCAGAAAGAAAGCATTTTGATATATTACCATAAAAATATTTGTTGGTGTATTGACAGATACTCACATTTATTTATACTATGTGTTTTAAACCAGGGAACTATGCTTAATAAAACAAGAACTATACATAATGTTTTTATGTCTAGGACACCAAGAACAGTTAGAAATAATAAAATATAATATAATCAAACAGATACACAATTTTGTGTTCATGCATGAAGAAATATTTTTTCACTTTTTAGAGTAATTCAGTGTACTCATTTATAGTGTACATTCCCTAATGCTTTGTGAAATTTTTTAATTAGTTTGATAAACACAGTTTATTACAAACACATCTTTTGTATAAAGTGAAACATCTTTCTACTATTACTATTTCCCTGTGAGAGCTTGACAGGATATTCTTTATTTTTCTTTTGGTACCAGGGATTGAATTCAGGGGTACTGGACCACTGAGCCACATTCCCAGCCCTATTTTGTGTTTTACGTAGAGACAGGGTCTCACTGAGTTGCTTAGCACCTCGCCGTCGCTGAGGCTGGCTTTGAACTCGCAATTCTCCTGTCTCAGCTTCCCAAAGCGCTGGGATTACAGGCGGGCACCACTGCACCCGGCTTTGACATGATATTTTTGGGGTAAACACTTTTAAATATAAGTAACTACTAAATAATTTATATATATATGTGTGTATATATATGTGTGTATATATATATTTGATTTAAAAAATTAGAGCATATTCAATGCACTTATAATTTTAGTAATAAGAGTATTGATGCAATAAGTTATTAGACTAATGACTGCAGTAATTTTCACAGAAAATGTAAATTGATTTTATATAACATAGACTATTGGTATGATTATGAATTTACGTATTTAAAAGGTTAATATATTATCTGATATATGTGACAGGTTTTCATGCATATATTTCTATACATTCTATTTTTAATATTGCCTTGCATTATTTTTCCTGGTGCACCTGACCCTATATGTAGGTTAAGTTGGAAAGCAACCAATTCATTTCAAAAACTACATATAAGCTGGCAGAGATGGATGGTTTACTTCCATAAGTTGTATAATTAGTCAAGACTTTTTCAATTATATTTTTGAGTAATTAGCATAAATATTGCTAAATTCTTTTCTAAATCTTAATCACCATTCATCTGGTCAATACACATATGACATATAGGAAAAATTGGTTTCATGAATATAATGAATAGCAAATGAAGAATAATTGCAAAATTCAGTAACCATGATTCCCAACACAATTTTATTTCTGGTTTTCATTTTCAAAAATATTTTCCTGCTTCTTTGGCAAGCTAAACACAAGTACACTAAAATATGAAATCACTTCTTTCTTATTTTAGAAATGTTGTGATATTAATGTTTTGTAGGTTTATGTTACAGACCTGTTTAATACAGCTATTGTCCTTCCTGCTATTAGTAAGAATATGATTAATAGGCTTTGGAAAAATGACAACAAACTGGCTTTGAATCCCAGCTCCACACTATAACTTACTCTTTTGTATTTTGGGGCAAGTTATACAACATCTGTTTGAATTTGCTTTCTCATTGACAGTATTACTCAACTGGCAGGATAGCTGTATAAAACTTGAAAAAAAAAATAAGAATTGAAACAAATGAATTCAATGCCAATAATATAGAAGTTTTTCATTATTGTTAGTTATGGAATTATTTCCCAAGTCAAAGCCTCATTTTTTTTCCTCAGAATAAAAGCACCTCAGCTACTTGTCCCTCACTCATATACCTTAGACAATCCTAACATAGCTATTAGTCTCTGGTCTTTCTTCTTCTGACTACTTTTTCTTGAAAGAAGTTTGTGCTCATAAATGTTTGATTCTTCTGGCACAGCCACAAATGCACACAGAATTTTGTAAAGTATGCATCATAATTCATGGCATTTTGTAACTTGTTTTATATTTACACCAAAGACCATAAGTAAAATATGGAATCTATCAAATAATATTGTCATTTTTTTCCTTTTGGTTTTATTTTATTGAGTATATGAAACATTTCTTATATACTGATTAGCTATTTTATTATAATCTGTTAATTTCCTTTATTGAAACATATTTGGTTCATTATATTACCCAATTATTTGTATTTTAACAAAATCTATTCATGATTTTTTTTCAAATTTTTTAATATTGGTTTATTATTTAAATAAATTTATTCCTAAATTATATGTATATAATACATAATATATATAATGCTTTAAATGTTTCTCTTTCTCACTAATGATTTATTTTTTGCCTTGTTTGTAGTAACAGCATTAAAAGTATAATTGTAATTTTAAATGATATTCTTGGGTAAATGAAATTTTTCCTGTGTAATGTAATCATCATGGAAATAAAAATTTATAGAAGAGCTGCAAATGAAAATTAACAACTCTATGCTACAAAATAAGTAAATATTATGCTTAAAGTTTTTAAATTACAGTTAAAATAAACAGTCATAATGCAATTTCAATAATTCATATGTTGCAATTGGAAGTCATGTGATATTCTATTGTTTCCTTTTATATTTTTCTCTAGTTAACCAAGAGTACATAAATTTTAAAATTAATAATTTATTTTAAGTACTTCAAAATCAGTCCTATGACTGTTCACTATAACAGAATCATAAACTATTGCTCCACAAAATGAGATCAGATTACTGAACTGTTTATTTTACAGAAAAAGTCATGAGGAATCAGCTGGGCTAGTGGCAAAAGAAGCATTTCTAACACAACTTTGTACTCCCAAATATTATTGGGATCAAAACTTAGTAGTGACAGTAATTAACATGATTAAGGGTGTATTTATTCAACATTGTGTATATAAGTTTATTCATTGGTACATGGGAAGATAAGGCTTAGTAACTCATGGATTTAGCATGGAGCCAAAGGATGATATTAATAGATGATAGATGGGTAGAGTAGATAGGTGACAGATAGATATTTGTAAGCAACATATAGTATTATAATTTTACTTTTTAATTTCTCTTCTACATAAGCCATCTCTTTTTTCCTTTAGATTATTTATAAGAACTTCTGTTTTACTTTATTTTTGTTGTTGTTGTTGTTGTTTTTGTGTGTGTGTGTGTGTGTTTGTGTATGTGTGTGTGTGCCAGGAATTGAACCCAGGGTTACTTAACCAGTGATCCACATCCCCAACCCTTTTCATATTGTGCTTAGAGAGGGTTTTGTTAAGTTGCTTAGGGCCCCACTAAGTTGCTGAGGCTGGCCTTGAACTGGTTTTCTACCTGCCTGAGCTGCCCAAGCTGCTGAGATTACAGGTCTGCTCCACCATGCCCAGCTTAGTTTAGTTTTTTAAAAATTTGATTATAGTATGTCAAAGGAGCAGATTATACTTATTATTTTTAAACTTATTTGGAATCAAAATAAATTTTATCTCTTTTTTCTAGTCTCTTTATTTCTTGCAATATTAATTTTCTGTCAATCTGATAGGTTAAGTAGACTATTTCATTTTATTGTGATCTCCATGTCTCTTAATTTATCTGATTTGCTTATCAAAGTATCTTTTACTCATTTATGTGTACTAAAAGTTGGGTACTACATTGACTTTTATTAAATCAAGGTTTTGTTTTGTTTTTTAATTTCAGTAGTTTACTGATTTTTCCCTTAGTTTTTCATGGGTTGTTTAGTTCTACATTTGATAGAATTTCTCTAACATACTCTTTCTCCTCAATTTCATTCCATCTATCTATCTATCTATCCAGCTATCTATCATGTATATAACCTATCATCTATCCAATCTTCCTATATAATCTATCTATATTTATCTATATTTTATCTGCACATTTGGCTATTTTTTTCTAGCCATATTTTAGATTATAATGTTCATTACTCACATTTTAACTTTCCATTTAATTTGAATAGCTATTTAATGATAGTTATTTTGTATACTGTTTCATAAAATCACTTATCTACATTTTGGGAGGTTCTAATGCTCTTTATGAAACTACTCATTCTTTTTTACTTATTTCTTACATTTGACTATAGTAAATTTTGAACTTATTTAGTTGAGCTTAATTTTTAATTTGCTTCTTTCGTGTACTTCCAGGGTTTTCTTAAGTATATTCATTTAAATACTTGTTTGAGGATTTTCCAGAATCCATAAATAGTATGTATCTAGACCTCAAAGTGTATATAAGGGTATAGATATATATATTTTTTTAATTCTGAAGATATATTTCTTTGGTTAATATCTTCACTAAATTGATTTAGACAACTTTACCTAATCATTTTACTGTGAGTGTGACTTTGTAAATCTCCCTCCCCACTGATGCTGTAGAATGTCTCAAGTTTCATTTTCTTTATTTGGGAGATATAGTTCTGTTAATAATAAATATATATATGTAAAGTCTAGGCTGCCTAAACTCCTATGTTGTCAATCTCTTCCAGTTATAACTAGTATTAGCTCATGCATATGGCTTGCCTTTTATTCTTTCATTTTGGCTACAGGAATTTATTTTTGTAAACTCAGTCTAGCACTGTGCTTAATAGGCTATTTATATGTTGAATTTTGTTCAGCATACTAAGTGGTTATATGAGAGATGTATTTGTAGAATTTCCAAATTGCCACAAAGCCAATGCAGAAGTCTGTTTTTCTTTCTTATTTTTTTAGATCTTCTTCTTCTTATCTAAATCCCCTAAAAAATAAGTTAAGTTTTTAAATATAAAATAATAGAGATCATATGTCAGTCATAAAATACATTTCAGTGACTGAAATAATTTATATGCCTATTAATTTAACTAAATTAATTTAACAAAATAAGTTTATATGCCTATAAACTATAATAGTATAGTTATATTGACATGTATATATTTATTTATATGTAATGCATGTATTTATATTAAAGCATTAAAAGTTCAAATGACCAATTAATAATCAAAATTACGAAAAGAAAAATGCCCATAATAATGCTGCATGAAAGTATTGAAATATATTGATTTATTTAATATATTTATTTAACTATGTTACTACTAGAGCAATGTCATTTAATAAAAACAAACAATGATTTTGAATTAGAATTCGTAACTGACCCTACTGTGTCACTTGTACCATATAAGTTTTATTGCACAACCTATATTTCCAATGGCAACAATTCACTTTTAAGACATTTTTGTACAGGGAATCAATGAACTTCAAAAATTGCAATGTGACATTATGAAATGGTAAAAAAAAATTATAAAAATCATTTGGCTTGGTAAAGCTATATAAATAGTTCTACATTAATAAAAGCTATACTAGTAACATTATTAATCTAATCAATAATCTAATAAAACTATATTAATTTATTTTGGCCTATGTAAGAGTTTCATGGGTTAATGTGTTTTTGCTATAAAACAATCTATTTGGTAAAACACTTACCCTTTAATATAATTTTTATCCTGATATTCATTGTACATTAGGCATTTGAAGAATGGTCATCCCCAAACAAGCAGGAATTAAGAATCAGAAATTGTGTAAGTCAAAAATACTAAGTAGGAAAATTAGGGATCAACCTGGGACTTCCTACCCCATTCTAATATTATTCCACTTAATTTTTATTTTAATAAATTTGAAGTATATGCACAGGGCTGCAATATTAATAGAGCCATGATGATGCTTTTTCATAATGTAGTGGGGTCAAACAGTCTTTAGTCCAGACATCATGGGCTACCTCAACAGAAAGTACTCTTGAGAGTTCCTATGGACCAGCAGGAGCCACAGAGGGCCCAAATCCACCCTCAGGAAGCTCCACGGGTGTTCAGCCGAAAGAAGACTATAGAATGCTAGCCACTAGCCACAGGGGAGCCCAAACTCAGGGTAAGAGTCCCTGCAGAGATCCCAGCATGAGCCAGCCCCACCCAAGTGTAGCCTGGGCTCACCCCAGTCTTGCTCCAGAGTTCCTGTGGACCGGCAGGAGCTGCAGAGGGCCCAAATCCACCCTCAGGAAACTCCATGGGTGTCCAGCCAAAGGGAGACCAGGGACTGATAGCTACCAGCCACAGGGGAGTGCATACCCAGGGTAAGAGCTGTCGCAGAGACCTCAGCATCAGGAGGCCCCACTCAAGTGAGGCCTGGGCCCTTCGCAGTTCTGCTCCAGATTTCCTGTGGACAGGTGAGACAGAAGGCCCAAAACTGCCCTCAGGGAATGCCAGGGATTCCCAGCTGAAGGCAGACGAGGGCCTACTAGCCTCCTGCCCAAGGAGAGCTCACACTCACTGTAAGGGTCACACACAGACTCTCCTGCTTGTGACCCTGCCTAAGTGAGACCTGGGCCCACCTCTAGTTCCGCTCTAGAGTTCCTGCTTACCACCAGGAGCTCAAGAGAGGGGCAAAACAGCCCTCAGGGACCGTCACAGGAGCCCAGCCAAGGCCACTTCCACTGCCCTCTAGAGGTATGTCCACTACCTCCACCACCAACTTTAGTGGCAGTTGTGCCCATCTGAGGACACTGGGGGAACAGAAGTAGCTCCAAGGTGAGACATAGGTAATCTGGAGTGTCAATACAAGATTATAGGTTAGAAGCCGCAAAACCTCAGATCGGTATTTCAAGAAAGGAAGATACACAATCAGGATGAAAAAACAAGGGAAAAAGTGCCCCAAATAAACCTTGCTACCACTGTAACAGAATCCATTGACAACACAGTTGATGAAATGTCAGAGAAAGAATTCAGAATGTACATAATTAAAATGATCAGTGAATTAAAGAGTGACATAAATGAGCAATTACAGTCAAAAATTGATCAATCCAACAAAGAAATAGGAGAGCAAATAAAGGCAACCATTGATCATTCTAACAAAGAGATAAAAGAACAATTACAAGTAGCAAAAGATTACTTTAAGAAAGAGCTAGAGATTATGAAAAAAAATCAGAAATTTTTGAAATGAGGGAAACACTAAACCAAATAAAAAATTCAATAGAAAACATCACCAGCAGACTAGATCACCTGGAAGACAGAATCTCGGATAATGAAGACAAGATATACATTCTTGAAAATAAACTTGACCATACAGTCAAGATGGTAAAACATCATGAACAGAACACACAAGAAATATGGGACAGCATCAAAAGACCAAATCCAAGATTTATTGGGATAAAAGGTGCAGAATCTCAAACCAAAGGAATGCACAATCTCTTCAATGAAATAATATCAGAAAATTTCCCAAATATGAAAAATGAAGTGGAAAATCAAATAAGAGGCTTATAGGACATTAAATGTATAAAATTTCAACAGATCTACACTAAGGCATATTATAATAAAAATGTCCAATATACAGAATAAGGATAGAATTTTAAAAGCTGTAAGAGAGAGAAACCAGATTATATATAAGGGGAGACCAATTCGGATCTCAGCAGATTTTTCAACCCAGACCCTAAAAGCCAGGAGATTATGGAGCAACATATTCCAAGCTCTGAAAGAAAATGGATGCCAACCAAGAATCTTATATCCAGCGAAATTGAGCTTCAGATTTGATTACAAAATAAAACCTTCCATGACAAACAAAAGTTAAAAGAATTTACAGCGAGAAAGCTTGCACTACACAGCATTCCTGGCAAAATATTCCATGAGGAGGAAATGATAACCAACAATGAAAATATACAAAGAGAAGAACTACACAAAAGGAAAGACCATTCAAAAAAGAAAACAAGTCAAGGTAAAAACCAAAACCAAACCAGAATGACCAGAATTATAAATCATATTTCAATAATAACCCTGAATATAAATGGCCTAAGTGCACCAATTAAAAGACATAGACTGAAAGACTGGATTTTTAAAAAAATCCCAACAATATGCTGTCTTCAAGAGACTCATCTCACAGGAAAAGACATCCATAGACTGAAAGTGAAAGGGTAGGAAAAAACATATCACTCACATGGGCCCCACAAACAAGCAGGAGTTTCCATCCTCATATCAAATAAAGTGGACTTCAAACCAAAGATGGTGAAAAGAGATAAAGAAGGTCATTTCATACTTCTTAAGGGAATCATACATCAACAAGACATAACAATCATCAATATCTATGCCCCAAATAATGGGACTTCTACGTATATCAAAATAAAATCCTTCACAAATACAAGAATCAAATAGACCATAACACAATAATACTTGGAGACTTTAACACAGATCTCTAACCATTGGATAGATATTCCAAACAAAAACTTAATAAAGAAACCATGGATCTCAATGAAACTATTAATAATTTAGACTTAACAGACACATATAGAGTGCTCCATCCATCAACAAGTGAATACACTTTTTTCTCAGCAGCACATGGATCCATTTCCAAAATAGACCATATGTTATGTCACAAAGCCAGTCTTAACAAACACAAAAAAATAGAGATACTACCCTGCATCTTATCTGACCACAATGGAATAAAATTACAAATCAATGGCAGATTAAAAAACAGAAACTACTACAACACCTGGAAACTAAATAATATGCTATTGATGATGCAAGGGTAACAGAAGACATCAGGGGAGAGATAAAAAAAATTCTTAGAGGCAAATGAAAATTCTGATACAACATATCAAAATCTCTGGGATACCATGAAGGCAGTGCTAAGAGGAAAGTTCATTGCATAAAACTCATTCATTAGAAGTAAAAGTCAACAAATAAATAAATTGACTCTTCATCTCAAAGCCTTAGAAAAGAAAGAACAAATCAACACTAAAAGTAGTAGAAGACAAGAAATAATCAAAATTAGGGCTGAAATCAATGATATTAAAACAAAAGAAACAATGCAAGTAATTGAAAAAATAAAAAGCTGGTTCTTTGAAAAAATAAACAAAATTGACAAACACTTAGCCACCCTAATGAAAAGAAGGAGAGAGGAAACCCAAATTACTAAAATTCGTGATGAAAAAGGAAATATTACAACAGACACTACTGAAATACAGCGGATAATTAGAAACTATTTCAAAAATTTATACTCCAGTAAAATAGAAAACCCTGAAGCCACCGACAAATTTCTAGAGGCATATGACCTACCCAAACTGAACCAAGAGGACATACACAACTTAAACAGATCAATTTCAAGCAAGTAAATAGGAGATGCCATCAAGAGCCTGCCAATCAAGAAAAGCCCAAGTCCAAATGGATTCTCAGCTGAGTTCTACAAGACTTTCAAAGAAGAATTAATACCAATACTCCTCAAACTATTTTATAAAATAGAAAAGGATAGAACCCTGCCAAACTCATTCAATGAGTATCACCCTGATTCCAAAACCAGACAGAGACACACCAAAGAAAGAAAACTTCAGACCAATATCCCTGATGAACATAGATGCAAAAATTCTCAATAAAATTCTGGCATACAAAACCATACAAAAACATATCAAAAAAATAGTGCACCATGATCAAATGGGGTTCATTCCAGGGATGCAAGGTTGGTTCAAAATATGGAAATCAATTAATGTAATACATTACATCAATAGACTTAAAGATAAGAATCATATGATTTTATCAATCGATGCAGAGAAGGCATTCGACAAAATACAACACCCTTTTATGCTCAAAACACTGGAAAAATTTGGGATAGAAGGAACATACCTCAACTTTGTAAAAGCTATCTATGCTAAACCCAAGGCCAACATCATCCTAAATGGAGAAAAATTGGAGTCATTCCCTCTAAAACTGGGAACAAGGCAAGGATGCCCTCTTTCACCACTGCTATTCAACATAGTTCTTGAAACACTACTCAGAGCAAATTAGACAGACGAAATTAATTAAAGGAAAAGAAGAACTCAAACTATTATTATTTGCAGACAACATGATTCTATACTTAGAGGATCCAAAAATTTCTACCAGAAAACTTCTAGAATTAATAAATGATTTCAGCAAAGTAGTGGGATATAAAATCAACACCCACAAATCAATTGCATTTCTATACATCAGTGATAAACCCTCTGAAAGAGAAATTAGGAAAACTATCCCATTCACAATAGCCTCAAAAAAAAATAAAATATTTGGGAATCAATTTAACAAAAGAGATGAAAGACCTCTGCAATGCCAATTACAAGACACTGAAGAAAGAAATTGAAGAAAATCTTAGAAGATGGAAAAATCTCCCATGCTCCTGGATAGACAGAATCAATATTGTCAAAATGTCCATACTACCTACCCAAAGAGCTATATAGGTTCAATGCAATTCCAATTAAAATCTCATTGTCATTCCTTATAGAAATAGAAAAGGCAATCATGAAATTCATCTGGAAGAATAAGGGACCCATAATAGCCAAAGCAATCCTGAGCAAGAAGAGTGAAGCAGGAGGCATCACAATACCAGACCTTAAATTATACTACAAATCTGTAGTAACAAAAACAGCATGGTACTGGCACTAAAATAGACATGTAGACCAATGGTATAGAAGAGAAGACACAGAGACAAACCCACTTACATACAGTTACCTTATACTAGATAAAGGAACCAAACACATATACTGGAGAAAAGATAGCCTCTTCAACAAATGGTGCTGGGAAAACTGGAAATCCATATGCAGCAAAAATGAAACTAAACCCCTATCTCTCACCATGCACAAAATTCAACTCAAAGTGGATCAAGGACCTGGGAATCAGACCAGAAACCCAACACCTAATAGAAGAAAACATAGGTCCAAGTCTTCATCATGTCGGATTAGGACCATGCTTCCTTAACAAGACTCCTATAGCACAAGAAGTAAAATCAAGAATCAACAAATGGGATGGATTCAAACTAAAAAGCTTCTTCTCAGCAAAAGAAATAATCAATGAAGTGAACAGAGAGCCAACATTCTGGGATCAAATCTTTGCCACACACACATCCGATAGAGCACTCATCTCCAGGATATATAAAGAACTCAAAAAACTTATCACCAAAAAAACAAACAACCCAATCAATAAATGGTCCAAGGAGCTCAACAGTAACTTCACAGAAGAAGATATCAATCAATCAACAGACATATGAAAAAATGTTCAACATCTTTAGCAATCAGAGAATGCAAATCAAAACTACCCTAAAATTTCATCTCACACCAGTCAGAATGGCAATTATCAAGAATACAAACAACCATAAGTGTTGGCAAGGTTGTGGGGAAAAAGGCACACTCATACATTGCTGGTGGAACTGCAAATTGGTACAACCAATCTGGAAAGCAGTATGGAGATTCCTTAGAAAACTTGGAATGGAACCACCATTTGACCCAGCTATCCCACTCCTCGGTCTATACCCAGAAGACTTAAAAACAGCATACTACAATGACGCAGCCACCTCAAATGTTTATAGCAGCACAATTCACAATAGCTAAACTGTGGAACCAAACTAGTTGTCCTTCGATAGATGAATGGATAAAGAAGCTGTGGTATATATACACCATGGAAAATTACTCAGCAATAAAAGAGAATAAAACTATGGCATTTGCAGGTAAATGGATGGAGTTGGAGAATTCCATGCTAAGTGAAGTAAGCCAATCTCAGAAAACCAAATGCCGAATGTACTTGTTGATAAGTGGATGCTGATCTATAATGGGGGGAAGGACACGGGAACAATGGAGGAACTCTGTTCGCGGGAGTGTAAGAGGGGAGGGGGCATGGGGATAGTAAATGTGGTGGAATATGATGGTCATCATAGCCTTAGCTTTATGTGTGAGTGCATGTATGTTGTGATTCTATATCACTTACAACCAGAGAAATGAAATGTTATCCTCCATCTGTGTACAATGAATCAGATTGCACTGTTATTATGTAAGTCTAAATAGAACAAATAAATAAATTAAATATGAAAAAAAAGAAAGTACTCTTTTTCTTTAAACACTATAACCTGATTCACAGAACCTTGATTCCTTTCTGATATTGGATATTTCATAAAAACTGTAATGTTGACTCTTTCAGTGGGCTTTGCTCCTGAAGTTTCCAACATAAAGAAACGTTCTGAGTTCTTGATATTTCTTTCGTTCTCTTTAACTGTGTTAAGTGTTTCGATAGCTAAATGTAAGACTTATTTGAAATTTGACTTTACTTTTGTTTCTTCAAATGATTTTGCTTTTAATTCCTATTGTGGTTGTTAGTCATAGTATAACTATCGCTGACGGCAATACAGCAGAAAAATATCCTAGGAAAAGCAAAGGGAACATCTGCCACAGAAACCAATGAAAATGAGCCAAATTCAATATATTAGCCTTTCAAAGTCCACAGGCATCCACCCTTTCTCTAACTATCATCTATTAATACTCTAGAATATATCAGTCAGTGATAATAGTAAAATATTTTTCCCATTCCGTTATTACAATTTATTTCATACTCTTACCATTCTGTTCTAAGCTATCAAGTTGAACAGAAATGGAGAGGGGGGCCATTATTTTCTTAGTCTAAATTTCAAGTGAAAGCTTTCATGTTTCATTAGAATATTTTCTTTAGATTATTTGTGACCCTTCTTTACCACAAAATTAAAGTACAAATCTCTGAATTACTAGTTTGATTTCCTTAACTTGATTTTTCTTTCCAAAATTTCCAGTTGTTTCAAGATTTTGACTCCACTATACCCTATAAATTATATGCCAATTATTATATGCTTTAAATATATATGTTTAAATCCAATACACTATTTTGATTAATATTCATTAGTTAATATTAATATTCATCCACACTAGATATTCATTTGTATTTACTCACATAAATGAGTAACACATATTTACTTGACTTTCATACCTACTCAGATATTTATTTCCTCTTTCCACATTTTTGTACCTCAAATTTCTGTTTGCTCTTAGTTTCCTTCTGTCAGTGGAATAGTTTCAAAATTTCTTACAATATTCATTTTTTGGTAGTGTTTGTCATTTGATTTGCTTATCTAATATGTATTTATTTACAAGCATCACTTCTTGAAAATTATTATATTTTACTACTTGATGTAGAGTATATTTTGTTGTTATTGTTTGTAGCACATAGGATTTACTGATAGATCCATTAATGACTTTTATCAATTTGGCTGAGAATTCATTCATAATTAACTAGAACTAATTTATCTTTCTTTTGTTCTGTCTCTGACTTTTTTAAAAGAAGTTATTTTTCTTTTTTTGATTTTCTACAGTTTTATTATGAAATGTACAGCTGTACTTTATTTTTTTATTTTTTATTTTTAGTTATACATAACAGTAGAATATATTTTGGCAGGATATATATACACAGAGTATGACTTATTCTACTGACTCATTGTATTTAGGTCCCCACTCTTGTGATAGAACATGAGGTGGAGTTACCCTGGTGGTGTACACAAATACAAGGCTAGGAAAGTTATGACCAGTTAATTCTACTGTCTTGCCTTTTTCCCTCCCCACTCTCTTCCCTTTATTTCCCTTTGTCAAATCCAATGGATTTTTATTATTCCTCTCCCTAACCTCCCTTCTTTTGTGTTAACATTCACAAATCAGAGCGAACATTACATTTGTGGATATATTTTATTTTTATTCATGAAATTTTAACTCCCATGTGCTGAGTAGGAGGAAAAGAAATCTCTAAATCAAAGATTCAGATTAAGTAACAAGCTTAGATTTTCCTAACAATGACTAGAAAACACTATAATAATGCGTTTTATACACATCTCATAATTTAATTAACTACAATGCCTTAGGGTCTATTTCTGTCGTCAACTTGTTCTTCTCATTCTGAGTTATGTTGTTTTATGTGGCTGTCTTTGATTATGCTCAGAACATTGTACTGGAATAATTCCTTACATAAGTAATTTGATACCTCAACTGTAATTATCTTACTTCAGAGGTTTTCATTTTATCCTTCCAAACTTGAAGTATACTAGCAATTTAGAACCTTGATTTATTGTTTCCATGTATCCTAGACGACCTGAAGAGGAAAAGTCAATACAATTATTCCTAGTGCAGAAGATTCTGTGCTCATCCAGAGATGAATTTATCAGGTTCTCAATCTTCAGCAACTGCTGTTATCCAATCTCAGTTCATTTACCTGTTCAAGTTCACTGAATGCAGAGCTTTATTGCCAAATGTATCTAGAAGAATAACCATTTAAAGAAGTTCATGCCATGCGCAAGTCCAGCCCAAGGAAGAGAAGATGGGCAAAGTGTCAAAATACAGTTTGCATTAAATTTCTATGCTTGGTTCTCCACTTGCGAATTAGCTCATTAAATATTAACTTAATTTCTCAGTTTCCCAAACAATATCAAGGTGAAAACAACTCACAATCACCTCCATTCTAGTTTTGGAACATTTTTCTCTTGATTATTTGAAATGTTATTTGAATGTTCCTGTCTTAATTGTCTTCAAAAGAAGACTTTGTAAAAAATCAATTAGATTACATTAATAGAATATAAATTTTTCATATATTGTTTCTATGTTCATTAAAAAGTATGATTCTTTTTTTATCTTGGTGGAAATCAATGTGGCAAAATAATCAATGTTTGTAATTTAGTGTAACTTTCGTTTCTTGTGATAAACCTAGCATATTTGCATTCCAAACACAGTGCTTAATCACATTTACAATTTTATTTGAAATATTTCAATTAGTGAAAGTAAAATTTATCTCAATTTTTCAATTTCCATGTCTTATATATCATTTTAATTGCTATGCTGATTTCATGTGAATTTACAGAACATTTCTTTTATTATTCATTATTTGTGAGAATTTGATTCAAAGTGATATTTTTTTATTATACTTATATATTTGGCATTTGTGCAATCATCAAGATAGTTATTAAACTCACATTTGTATAATGACCTGTAGAATGATTGATTATGCATATCAGCAAATTTGATTAACTTTAAGCAATAATCTATTGTATATTTTGTGACTCTTGCAAGCATGCATTATGATATCTTTAATAATACTCACAAGAATATACTTTGTTATAATAATAATTGAGGGTGTGAAGGGTGTGTGAACCCCTTAAATTCTGGAAACAAAACAAAACAGAACAAAACAAATCTTCATTTCTATGTTTCTTTCATTTCTACACCTTACTAAGCCTTTGAGCTGTTACATTAGCTCCATTTGTTTAATTGCATTTCAACAACTGTAGATAAGTAAAACAAGCTATCAGGACAGGCCACACAATATTTTTGACAAATGTATTCTTCCAATATTACTCAGTATAAATGTCACTAAGAGCCTTGTCTTATGTCAACCACAAGTCCATTCATTCTTAGAGTTGACGTAAAACTGAGGTAGAATGAGAGGTTGCATTCTGGTTGTCAGTATTTTCTTTCCTTGATGAAGCTATACAGGACTGGGCTTATTTTTTGAGATTATGGTAAGTTAACAACTTTATGATTAATCATTAGACAATTAAAATTTTCAATTTCTTCCTGAACTGACTATATAAATATTGCACAATTTTAGTTGTTTTAAAAGACTTAATACAAAACCTCTACTTTAACATTCCTCAAAGTTGAAAATCTTACCTACATTAAATAATGCAGGGTTCATCCTGGATTATTTAATTTTTTTTATTAAATCCCTCATCACTACCTATAACCACTTTATACATTTATTTATTTAATATTTTTATTTTTTTTCTATGCTACTTGAAAATTAATTCCATTATGCAGACACTGTGGCTCATAGTTTGGAAAAAAAATTCTATTTTATTTCCTCCTTCACAGTAACATATACCCCACAGAGATTCCTCACAAACTTGAGGGCATACTATTTCATTTTTTGAAATCAATATGAATATAGTGATAAAAGATATCGCTGATTAAAATAGTGATTGATAAATTGTTTTTCTCCAAAAGAACAATAATTTAAAAAAAAAATATCCTAGGATTATGTGGAGATTCACATTAACAGACCATTAGCAGCACCAGATGAAATGGATTTAGAGATTAAACAATTATAATATTTAAAAACATATTCACATATTATATTAACAAATTGATACTATTTTAAACACAATATATCTACTATATTTTAAAATTTTAGCAACAAAATATTCAATATGTATCATTCTGGAAGTAATTACAAATCTATTTTG
This sequence comes from Geosciurus inauris, assembly GCA_004024805.1. Classification (NCBI taxonomy): domain Eukaryota; kingdom Metazoa; phylum Chordata; class Mammalia; order Rodentia; family Sciuridae; genus Geosciurus; species Geosciurus inauris. Next base: position 42,656 of record PVHX01014868.1, read on the forward strand.
GAAATATTTTGAAATATGGTGAAAATCTTTGAGGGATGCCATCATGAAAAGAATTATCAACAAATCCTCTGTTAGTATGGCTTGGCTGGTGTTGATCTTCATGAAGCATTCTTAATATCCATGAATGCTTTCTACAGGATATAGTAGAAGCTTTATCCATTCTTTGTTTGTTACTTTTATTGCTACTGTTAATATTTTCAGTATATTTATTACATATTTGATGAATTAAAAAGTATAAAGCATGACAATTTATATGAAATAGATAATATGTTCATTTTTAAATGTCTAAAATCAATTATTTCCCAACTTTGAATTTAAATGTAATTATGAGCAGCAATAAAAAATGGAAGTTAAAAAACTTTATGATAAATAACTTTTACATTGTAACCTCCCAAATGAAATTATTTGATATAAATATAATGAAATATGCACAGGAAATATGAGGAAAAATAAAAGACTCTGATGGTATAAATACAAGAAATAAATGGAAGAGAGATTCATGGATCTGAAGACTCAATATCATCTAGATGTCAGTTATTCCCAAACTTGATTTATAGACTCCAATGCAATCTTAATCAGAATCTCTTCAAGTTACTCTGGATGTCAACAAACTGATTCAAAAGTTTATGTGGAGGGGCTAAAGATCCATAATAGCATGCATAACACAGAAGGAGATCAACATTGGAAGACAGACAATTCCCAAATTAAAAACATGTTATAGAGCTCTCGTAATAAAAATGTTGTGGAACTGGAGAGGAACAAATAAGTCAGTGGAGCAGAACGGAAAACCCCCAAATAGATGTATATAAATATAGTTACCTGACTTTGACAAAATGAAAAGGCAGTATAATCAAGCAAAGGTAATCCACTCAACAATTAATGTGGTAACATCAGGATATTTACATGCAAAAGATGATTCCAAATACAAACTTTGTACATCTCACAAAATTTAGTAAAAATGGATCATAGGCCTAAATATAAAATTCAAAATTATAAAAAAAAACCTAGACAATAACAGAGGAATAACTTAAATGACACTAGTTATGTCAATGACATTTTAGAAACTGTCAAAGATATGGCCCATGAAAGAAATAGTTGAAATAATTGATAAGCTGAACTTAATTAAAATTAAAATATAATAATGGTAATTAAAACTTGAATCATTATTTAAATACACACACATATAAAGCTCTTTTGTATCATTACTACTCTATTTTGTCTCCCATTTATTTCATTAACAACATGCATCAGAGTCACCTTCATCATGAACATTTCTAAAGCCAATATAAAGCATCTTGCTATAGACACACTTTTATCTACAGTTTAATCCACTTCATAACATGATAAATAAATTAATGAGACTCTCATAATATTGTTATAATTTTTCTTCAGCATCTCTTCCATTTGAGATTCTTTGAATAGTAAAAAAGGCTGATGTGTTTTCCATGTGCATTTTTCATACACACAAGGATTATAAACCAATAAGAATGGTAATACAATGATTATGTATTGTAATTAGAGTACCACCAAGGAAATGTAAGACCTCAGAACAGGAAGAAAATTAATGGAAGAAAATTATATAAAATTGCATGAATAATGCTGAAGCAGCATAGTATTTCAACAGGAAGATTTGGAGTTAATTAACATCCTGGGTAAAATAACAGAAATGAGAAAGGGTTAGTAATGCAACCATCTAAGTGAAGTGGGTGCAAAATGTAATAGAGGAAAGGGGGACAAGGTGATAGAGATGAAGGTGTGTAGGTTTGATTCTATGTACAACAGAGAGTCTGCTGCAGCTTCATAATCAAGTCACTAAAACAACCACATATTTGTCTATAAATGTTTACCTACATAAAAAAATGAAAAATGAGAAGGTCCAAGAGGCAACAGGACTAGTTATGAGACTATGCAATAGCTCAAGGACATGCTAACACAGATTTCAATCACATTTATATAAACTCAAAAATCTTTCAAATAGTACTAACAAACAAAGGTTTTGAAAACTATGGATTAAATTTAGAATGCAGTTGCTCAGAAGTATGTCTTACTTTAAAGTAGAGGTGCAATAAAAATAGCATATTTTAAAAAACAGAGCATGAAGATGTTTTGGGGGCTTGCATTGACAAAAACAATGAATATTTAAAAATAAATATAATCTCTCCAGTATATTAAAACATCAACTTTATATTGTATTATTTCTGTCCAGCTTATAATATTCAGTGAGGTTTGCTCTGCCTACTCTAATTGAAAACAAAACAGTTTTCAACTCTTTTTTTTCAACTATACAAATCTTGCTACTGATTTCAAATTTTTAACCTAAGAAGTATTCAGAAGAAATCATAAAATTTTATATTAGAATCCATATATACCTAATCCAAATTTAGTTTATTTTTCTTGAATATTTATCACATAAAAATAATAAAATATAGCTATTTGTATCTACTGTGGTCCTTTTCTCTAACACCTTCTACTAGGAAAAAATCCACAATGATATGGATCTTTATTTATTCACTGGTAACAGTGCTCAAAATTTTGCCAGTCATACAACTTCAGTGAACATTTACTGAATGTGGCTAATAAAATAAAAATAGTTAATATGAATATAGGTTTTATTATTTTCCCTAAGAAATGTAATAAAAACATCTGTATGACTTAAACCATAAAAGTTAAAACATTGTGAAGTCAGAACTAGAAATATTCTCATAGATATTATTTGTAAGTCTGAGCTCAAACTCAGTTTCAGACTTCTAATTAAAATGGCCATCACATTGGCTGTTTTAGATTGGGGACAAAATACTGGAAGAGTGACATAGTCTAAGCAACATCAGACATTCCAGGTTTTGATAGACTTGCTATCTTCTGTAAACTTGTTATAAAATATCAAGTGTGATGGATCTAGAGAAGATGTGCATTATATTTTCTCTCATTTCATATTGATAAGAGGTAATATGTTCACTATTAATTCATTTCAGCTATTTATGGAATAAGGTAAATACTAATAAGCAGTAAGAGAATGAGACAATATCCCTCTTTCTTGGTAATGCATTATACACTTCACAAACAGGAAAAACCAACTATAATACAGAGCAGAATTGAAGAAACTAACAACAACACTGAATATACACACACACTAAACACGAGTTCTAGCCTTTCAACTTCCATGTGGATGTTGCGCTGTAATTAAGATTCAATTTAAAGAGTATATAGTGGCGTGGTAAGAAAGTTGAGAACTCATTTCCTGTTTGAGGAATTTTGACTGTACCCTCATTGTATCAACTCACTTTCCCTAGCTGGTATTTTAGCCAATTATTCATTAGAATATCAGAATAGCAAAGCTTAAAATACTAATTTATTTATTTTTTTTATCTTGCAGAATTTCTACAAAACTCCTTAAGATCTGTATTGTCTAGTGATACTGGAAATGACTCTGGAGAAATATAAGGCCAATCTAATATTTTCTTTTATGACCTGAATGAAAGCTTTGGTTCATCATCCACATCAGGACTTGTGGACATTTATAAAGGCATATTTACATTTATGCTATACACTTATGAACTAGAACTGTTCCAGGCAACATTGATATATTATTTATACATATAAAATACTTAGATCTTTTATTTTAATTAAGATGTTCAATGATGTTCTTTATTTTTAAAGTCTCATAGTCATAGAAAGTAAAAGAATTTCTGTTGTTTATAATTATGGGCCAATTATTACTGATGTAAATGTTCTTTTTAATTTATAAAATTAGGTCTATCAGTCCATATTTTATTTCCACCTCTTGTGCCATCTCTTCTCTGTGTTTTTGCCTGTCTACTTTATGATCTTTCTCCATTAAAACTTCTCTTTCTCCCTTTTAAACTCATCCTATAAAACTTATTTTCAATTTTCCTTTGCCTAAGGATAGCACTTTCCTAGAGAGTATATTTTTCTTTTTTAATATATTTGCTTTATTTCATCATTATACCTTGTGATAGTGTATATGTTTCTCAGATGAGTTAACTTTTTAAAATAACTTATTTTATGATGATTTATCAAAAATGTAAACATAAAATTACCATATAAACTAGTGATTTCACTTTGGGGCATATACTCAAAATAGTTAAAAGCAGGGACTCAAAAAGACATTTGCACAACAATATTTATACCAACATTATGCACAGTAGCCAAAAGAGGAAATGATCATAATGTCCATGAAAGGATAAATATGTAAGCAAAATGCTCTTCAGACAATAATAGGGTATTGTTCTTCTTTAAAAATAAGAAAGTTCCAACATAAACTACAACATGGATGAATCTTGAAAGCATTATGTTTCATGAAATAAACCATATGAAAAATGACAAATATATGATTTCATTTACATGAAGTACCTAGAGTAGTAAAATTCAAGGAGACAGCAATTGTAGTGGCCAAACTGATGGGAGAATGGAGCATTATTGTTTGAAGTAGGTGGAATTTCAGTTTGGGAAAACACTGGAGATAACTGGTGGTGATATTTGCCCAAAAATGTGAATGTACTTACTGCAACAGAGCTATACATTTTAATGTGGTTAAAGGGGTAAATTTATGCACATTTTATTACAATAAAATAATCACCTATCATTAATTAATTAATTAAAATTTTCTATACCAAATATTTGCTCAATGAGAGAAGTTCAAACAGTTTTCCAAGGTAATGACCTATTTTTTTAAGTACAACCTATTTTTTTAAGTACAGTTTAGTTCTTAAAATTGAGTTTTAGTTTTGGAACAACTGATTTTATAGAACACTTGCACATACAGCTGCAACACAGAGTTACATAGCTCAGGGTCTTCTCATGAACCCCATCCCAGTTTCTTTACAATTAACATCATGTTTTAGTATATACTATACTTTATGATTAATTTAGCCATGTTGGGATGTTCTGATGAAGTAAAATCCATGATCTACTTAGATTCCTTTAATCATTTTTCCTAATGTTTATTTTTATATTTTTCTCCTGGTTTCATCCAGAATCCACATTAAGACTTTGTGTTTCTTTAGATAATTGCAAATTGTGGGAGTTTTTCACATTTTTCTTGTTTTATAAGGCATTCAAAATCCTGAGGACCATTGTTTAGATATTTTGTAGAATATTCCTCAGTGTTCTTTTGATGTTTTTCTAAATATTAGGCTAGCGTTGGGAGTTCTCAGGTGGAATACCACACAGGAAAAAGCTATTCTGATGACATAATAAATGGTTACATGTTACTAACATAATATCACTAATGATGCTAACCCTGAGCAAGTGTTTGTCAGATTTCTTTTCTGCCAAGATACTTCAACTCCTTTCCTACTGTACTCTTAAAAAAAAAAAAAAAATGATGCCACACTTTAGGAACTGAGAATTTTGGTCCATATCTTGAGGGTAATTCCTGCAAATGAATTTCTAGAATTTCTTCTACTTTGGATATTTGTCTCTTCTTTACATTTATTAATTCAATTATGTATTCCCAATAGTACATACACATATTTATTTGATAATTCTGGCTGTTAATAAATCATGTAATTCAAATTTTATTCAGAAAAATTCAACTATTCCTGGAAGATCTTTCAGTTGTGTTTTTGTCTCTTTGAAGTATCCTAAACATTGTGGCTTCTTTCCAGTACTTTCTTGCTTTCTGGCACTATTAGACACTCCATGATTGCCTTTTATTTCCTTACCGTAAGCCCCAGAATCAGCCATTTTTCACAGGACTCTGCTGTATTTCTATTAGAAACCAATGTCTGAGCACTAAGTGTGTTCATTGCTACAAGATTGTTCTTGAATCTGAACCTGCAGAGCTAACATGTGTGTTTATGAATATCTATCCTTATTTTGCAGCTATATATCTATATTCATATTAGATCAAAAATGAGTTTTCATAATGGTGTATCCAATTCTAATCCAATACATCATTCTAGCCAGTCCCCTTGTAAATTCATGCTCTGATAGTGAAATACCTGGCTTCCACAATTGAATTTCCACTTCATTGTTCAATTAGAATATATTCACATAATGATTTCCTAATTACTAACAGTAATCCTGTGGTAACAAAAAAAAATTAACTTGAGTATAGTCTTTTTTTTTTTTT